>JAOTQJ010155600.1:0-26313 GCA_025642045.1 Solanum sejunctum | reverse complement strand
GCGCCAAGAAAAAGCTATTGGGCTCACCCTAATTGTCAAATAGAACATAGACTCAGGTCCCCAAAGTGGAGGACTCACCAACTAGCTTTGAGTAAAATTGATCTGGCCACGTGGAGGAGGAGGATAATAAACTTGAGCACTAGTCCCTATATGGTTATATAATGTAGGCAAGAGTATGCATTCGTATATTTAAGTGTACTAAGTATGTGGGGTTCAATGCGACAATAGATAGACATCATACCCAAAATGCATATATTAGACAATAGGCATAGTATAACAATGTGGCAGGTACGATCCATACATAAGTAAAACATGCTTCAAGTAACTCATGCTTATATAAGATATCATATGTGTAGAAGAGACCAAGCTAGAATCCATACTGTGGTTGGGAGATTCCATTCACACCTGGACACCCTAGTGGCAAGGTATAACACCTCTCACATGGTTATTGCCATTCACATCTCGACACCCTGGTGGCAAGGTACAACACCCCTCACATGGTTGATGCCATTCGCACTTGGACACCCTGGTAGCAAGGTACATATCTCTCACATGGTTGATGCCATTCACACCTATACACCATGGTGGCAATGTATATACCCATTGCATGGTTATCTAGGCTCCTATACCCCCCTCCCTTAATCCATCATGGGGAGGATATATATATCATGTACATAAGCTTATGTCATCATCACAATATCAATCGTATCATATCAATTGCTTTGGACCTTCAATTCCTTAATAAAACATAACCAGACATTTTATCAAACACCAAAGGGGTGTGTAATGGGGGTAAAAGACCATGCAATTTCTAGATAAAATCATGCAAGAAAATCTATTGTAAAATCATTAATCAACACCTTTCAACACCCTCAAGACATTCACATTAAAATCCCTCCTCAAATCCAACATTAGATCCAAGACTTAGAGCTCAAAACATGCTAAAACAACCATACATTCATGAACTAAAATCACTATGTAGTAAATTTCTCAATATACAAGACCCACATGTAAAATAAACTTTAAATCATGAAATATTAGTAAAAAAGAGGCTTAGGCACCATGGGTGAAAGGACCCAACGGTTCAACACCACATACCTTAGCTTTGGGGGAGTTCTTGATGAAGTTTGAAAATTGAGGCTTGAACCTCTAAGAGAATCCTTAATTCTGGATGAGGTTTTTGATTCTTGAATTTTTGAGTTAAAATATGGTAAGTGTTTGGAGAGTTTTGGAAAATATTTTGGATGATATAAGGGTAAAATTTGTCTAAGTATAGATAAATACAAGTTTAGAAAACTTGCACCTAACATTTAGAATATTTTGGACCACACAGGAAAACACTGTCAGGCAAAATACACCTCTTTGCATCGCAGAGAGGACGTGGAGAAGGAATTACACTAAAGCATGCCCTTGAGCGTCGTGGAGGGAACACGTAAACCTCATTAGAATTCATCACTTAAAAATCTAAAATTGCTAATTTTTCACTATTAAATCGAGGTTAGACCTTTTATCACCTCATTTTGACCCCCTGATCACAAAATGAAGTCGGATTTTTAAAATAACTAACGAATTTTCAGATATATGAAAATTAAAATTTCAAGCATTTTGAGGCATGTTTCTGGGCACTTTTTGGGGTCATTTCATTGATGTTGCTTAATTGCTTCCGCAATCAAGAATGTGTAATAATATGTAAAAGGCTTGTTTGGGTCCCTTCGGGTTCCCCATTCATCGTGTTACATCTAAGACCTAGGCTTGGGTCATTACACTACTACACAATGCGTCAAATGATGCCATCTTTATGCTTGCATAAAAGCTATTTTGTAGGCAAACTCGATGAGAGGAAAATGCTCATCACAACTACCTTTGTACTCAGACATGTAAGCTCTTAAATTATTTTACAATCTTTGAATCTTCCTATAGGCTTGCCCATCGGTTTGGGGGTGAATGTGGTACTCAACTTCATCTTAGTACCAAGACCCTGTTAGAAAGATTTCCAAAAATCAGAGATAAATTTGGTACCAAGATTATGACGGATAATGGAATCCCATGCAACCTCACCGATTCCTAAATTTACAACTGAGCGTGGTGTTTGGCACTAAATATCATTTTGATGAGTAAGAAGCGAGTTGACTTTGTCATTTGATCAACTATTACTCATATTGAGTAAAATCTCTTCTTGGTACTATGCAACCCCCCTACAAAGTCCATATTGACTTCTTCCCACTTCCAAGTAGGATATTAATATCTTGAGCATGGCCACTCGGCCTTTAATACTCAAATTTAACTTGTTGGCAATTTTTATCTCTAAAACAAAATTGGTAATGTCCCTCTTAATTTTGTTCTACCAATAGACTTTCCTTAAATCTATATTCATTTTTGTAGAATTGAGATGAATAGAATAAGAAGAGTTATGAACTTCTTGCAATATGAACTTTTTCAATTCATTATCATTTCCCACACAGAACCTCCATTGATATCAGAGTACACCATCTCTCTCTTGAGTGAAAATTTCTATCTTTCCTTCTTGGACTAAAGGTTTCAATTCAACTTAGGTGGGATCAAGGTCTTTCTTAGGATTAACCTCCTCAATCAAAGAAGTTTCAGACCCATATAGCACCATCACACCACAATTACCTGATTCATCCAACTTTATTCCTAATCTAGCGAGCCTATGGAATTCTTTGTATAACTCCCTTTTTCATCATCTTATAGGTGAGACACACTACCTATGAAAACTCTACTCAAAGCAATGGTACTATATTGGCTTTGCCCTAGTGGTACTTCACACTTATATCATAGTCCTTGAGAAGCTCTAACGACCTCTGTTACCTTAAGTTGAAATCTTTTTGAGTGAGCACATGTTAAAGGCTCTTTTGATCGGTAAATAAATCTACATAATCCTCGTATAAGTAGTGACGCCAAATTTGCAGAGCAAATACCATGACTGCAAGTTCAAGATCATGATTTGGATAGTTCTTCTTATGCACCTTCAATTTCCTTAAGGTATAGGCTATTACCTTTACATGTTTTATTAACATATATCTTAACCCAATTCTTGAGGCATTACAATAGACAACAACCCCATCATTTCCTCCCGGTAAGGTCAAGATTGGAGCCAAATCTAACCAATCCTTTAAGGTTTAGAAAACTCTTGTCATACTCATCCTTTCACACAAACGTTGCCTTCATTTGAGTTAACTTGGTCAATAGGGATGAAATGGAGGAGAATCCTTCTAAAACCATCATATAGTGACCAAATAGGCCCTAGAAAATCCTGATATCCATAGGAGTCAATGGCCTTAGCCAATTTCTTACCGTTTCTGTCTTTTAAGGGTCAAACTTGATGCCATCACTTGACTCCAAATGCCCAAGGAAGGCGACCTTACTTACCCTAAATCCATATTTGTCAAATTTCACAAAAAGACTTTGCTCCCTAAAAGTTTGTATCACCACTCTCAAGTGCTCCACGTGTTCTTCGTCACTTAGGTAATAGATTAGGATGTCATCAATGAATACCACTATGAAAATGTCGAGGTAGGGGTTGAATGCTCTATTTATAAGGTCCATGAAGATAGTCGGTGCACTAGTGAGTCTAAAGTACATTATCACAAAGTGACCATACCTAGTTTGGAAATCCATCTTAGGAATATCACACTCTCTCACACTTAGTTGGTGATACCATAATCTATAGTCAATCTTGGAGAAATATTTAGCCCTTTGTAATTGGTCAAACAAGTCATCTATCCTTGGAAGTGGATATTTATTCTTAATAATGACCTTGTTGAGTTGTCTATAATCTATATGCATATGGAGTGACACTTCCTTCTTTCTTACAAACATAACTAGGGCACCCCATGGAGACCTACTAGGTCTAATAAAACCCTTTTCCAATAAATCTTTCAATTGTTCCTTTAGCTCCTTCAATTCCATGAGAGTTATTCAATAAGGAGGAATTGAGATAGTTTAAGTATCAGGTAAGAGATCTACGTTGATATCTATTTCCCTTTCAAGAAAGATACCATATAACTTATCTGAAAATACATCAAGGAATTCATTGACAAAGGGGAGCAACTTAAGAGAAAGGACTTTGGAAGTGACATATTTGACCCTTAACAGATGATATATGAATCCATTTGAGATTATTTTTTGGACCTTTAGAAAGAAGACAAAATCAGCCTATACATGAAAAATTTCTACCCTCCCACTCAAGAATAGACTCATTTGAGAATTGAAACTTGACTCTACAAGTCCGACAATCTATGGATGCATAAGAAGCACGCAACCAATCTATCCCAAGTATAGCATCAAAGTCAACCATATAGTGTTCTACTAGGTCACAAAGGGACAACTTTATGCAAGATGGAAATAGGACAATTTATATAAACTCTTTGTGCAACAGTAGATTCTCCTATAAGGGTATACACTTCATAAGGCTCCTTAAGGATTTCGAGACATGCATGGAACCTGTTTGTGAGGAAAGGAGTTACAAATGACAAATTTTTAATCTGAATCTAACAATGCATATGCATAAAAAATATAAACTTTCAACATACTGGTAACAACATCTGGGGCCTCTTTAACTTCTTATTAGCCATGAAGATCATACCATCTATTGATCATTAGGGCACCTTGAACTTTCCCACCTTGGAACTACGCCTCACATCTCTACTTTTATAATCCTGTTCATGGTGTTCGGGCTTTCCACACTTGGAGAATGCATTTGAACAAGCCAAGCACTCTCCCTTGTAGGGTCACCCATACTTAGGGAAATTGGGAGTTTGTAGCTTTGGAGCTAGTCCTTTGCCCTTGGTAGATCAGGGATAAGGAGTGTTGGTAGACCCTTGGCCTCATTGATTATGCCAACCCTGGAAATTTTTGTGGCCTCCACTCTTTTGGTGAGAATATCCCCCACCATTAACCTGAGTCCTCTTGGACTCCCATATTCTTTCCTCAACTTCTCCTCCTCGATTTGTTTGATGTACATGTTCAACTGGGGGTTATCCGTATCCTTAACAAGCATGGTCATTTTGTATTCCTTTAACACTAAGTCCAACACATTGGATGTGAAGTTGCTTATCAGGGCTCTTGGATTAGCTATCATGAAAAGGGCATATTTGGAGAATTTGGTGAACTTGAGAGAATACTCTCTCACACTTATGTGGCCTTGCCTAAGGTTGATAAAATTTTGTACCTTAGCCTCCCTCAACTCTATTCGAAAGAACTGTTCCAACAAACCACCTTCGAACTCCTCCCATTCGATTGGACCTACTCTTTTGCTATTTTTTCCACCTATTATTCATAACTTATCTTTGACAACCCTTTCAGTTGGAAGGACACCACGTATCCTTCTCTTTTGAGGTAACTCACACTATGGCGATAATATAGTAAGCCTCATCAATAGAATTGACTGGATCATTTTCCATTTTAGAGCCTTAAAACTCCGAAGGACTTATCTTCATGAAATCTCTAACCATGTAGCTGGAGTGGACAGTTAGGAGGGATAGAAATCTCCTTATTGGCTTAATTAACCAAAGCTTGTGCTAGCATGGTGAATACATCTCTAAACTCCACATGAGATACCCTATCATCTTGTTGCAATAGAGGGGCTTTGCTTATGTGTGTTCCTTGGTTGTGGGACTCTTCTTTGTGGTATGATGTAGAAATAACAAGGAGAATATCATTACTTGTAGGAGAACCTTAGACAACTCTAAAGTCATAACATAAATATGAAGAAGGGAAGACTTTCCTAAATATCTCATCGCCTCTCATTCAGTGTTGTGGTGTGCTTCACAACCTTGAATAAGACTCTACTTGACGAGGTATGTTTGGACATCCAAGGAATATTTTGAAACCTCGTGATCTAATACCAAGTTTGTCATAACCAAGCCTAGGGCCTAATTGTAACACATAGAATGAGATGTAGGCACCTCATCCAAGCTATCTTAATGTATTGAGCATTCATAGGCACAAACTCCTTCATTTTATGGAAATAAAAAGGATAGGATCTATTGGATATCTTTTGAATAAAAGCAACATCTCAAAACATACATAGTGTCTACAAATATTCCATCTAAAACATGAAAACACAAGAATCAGTAAGCAGTTGGTTTCCCTCAAATAGAAAAGATTCCAAATTTGAACATAGAAAGTAAAAGCCTCTAGTTTAAAAACCAAAATATACGTCATGTCCAAAAATACATAGCAAGAAATCAAAATAGGTGTCGTCCTAAACTAAGGGTGCATAGCAAGAGCGTTAAAAGAACTAGACACGAGCCAGGGGAGCGCTCCTCGCCGATCCCAATATGGTGACATCATGAAGGCAAAACATGTGTTACTACTTTTGAAAATGTACTTTGTACATGAGATCAATGCAAGTATGAAATTTGTAATGTCATTATTCATAAGTTCAAGACTTTAATAAATGGAACATATGGGCAATATTAACATGAGCTTAAGCATGCACAAGGAATAACGATCAATAAGAAATAAATGATGCAACATTTTGGAACACATGTAATGGAATGAAGAAATCAATCATAGACATTGTGGGAATAGACTGTGTCGACAATATCACGACCCTAGATGTGACACGGTGAATGGGGAACCTAAAGAAACTCCAAACAGGCATCTCAGCATATCAATCACATATCCTTGGTCACAGAAGCAAATTAACAACAACAAGAGATATAAAAAAATTGGGGCTAAGGGAAGTCTTGAATATAAATGAAGCATAAGAGTCAAACTCATAGAACAATAACATCATAAATATCCAACATACACCTCTAACTTTTAATGGAGCGGGGACCAAGAAACTTTCTAGGCTCACTCTCATAATATCAAATGTTCAATATAAAGAAGTCTTAGAAATAGCAATAGAAGGTAGATAGTGTCCCTGAACTTTAGGGCTCACCAAGCTTATCTTTGAATAATCTCACTAGCCACGTGGAGGATGACTAAGAGGAGGTCCGGTCCCTACATGGTGATATGCATAAAGTATGTGTTATTATGTTTGAATGTACTAAGTATGTAGAATGCAGTGCAATAAGACATAACCCAATATAGTCAAAATGCATAGTAATAGGCAATAGATAAGCATAATGCATGATCAATTCTTGAAGTAAGACATGTTTATAAATCACTCAAATTGGATTAAACATGATACATATGTGTAAATAGACCTCAACAAACAACGAATAAGACCAAGAGATCTACAACTTGGAATCCCGATGACTACTTATCAATAAAGAGGTAGTCTACTTGCCAAGGTAAACCATCCTTCACCTTATGGTTGCCTGTCCCATTTTGGAGAAGTAACCCCCCTTATGGAAACTTGTACCATTTTGGGGTGGATTTTATTAGAAAGTGTACTAAATAGATTCATTAGTATAGCAAGGGTATAACATAATCCTATGTTGGCACATAGTTTGAGGAAAGAAGTATGGACCCTTGAAGATAGTCCATGTCGATATCCAATCTATCGATGCAAAGTCTAATCCCACGAAATACTTGAAATAATCATAACTTTAATAACTTGTAATAAACATGAAACCATGACATGAGTAGTCTTAAACATACTTGACCTCTAATGATGAGCCTATCTTGAAACGTAAGAATAGATCATAATCATACATGAACCCTTTCTTTAACATGAATGGCTCACAAAAGGTGAAATCTTGAAACTAGGGCTTTGCTTGATACTTACATAATCATAGATAATTTCATGAATTCATAACATACTTGATAGACCATATTCATCATGAAGTCATTTGACTTGTAAAACATGTAAATAACTTGAGAATTCTTGACTTAATATTTCATTGAACACTTGGTGGGCACATATGAGTACATGTTCAAATCATGCAAAAAGGCAAGAGTATAGATCATGAAATAGTGAAATCAATGCATCATAAAGTCATACAAATCAACCCACCAATCATCATGGTAAAACCCCTCATGGGTAACATGTAAATCACATCAAAACTTTATAATACTTTATAGATTTCATAGCTTGAATCATGTATAGTATCAATAGACAAAGATTTATTCATAGTATAAGTACAAAATAGATATTCACGTATAATCAACAATATTTGACAAAATCCCAACATATTTTATGCTCATATTTCACAATAAAAGATACCCATAAGAAATACAACTTGAAATCATCAATTTTCATAAAATAGGAAGGTTGGTCTCCATAGGTGGAATAAACCCATGAACGAAACCCACATACCTTAAACTTGGTTTTTCCTAATGTAAACATGAAGGAGACTTGAAGCTTGAATGGAGTTCTTGAGATCCGGAATTAAGCTTGAGTCACTTGAATTTGGATGGGAACTTTGATAAAATGATTGAGAGGTTTTAGAGAGGGTTTTTTTGAGTGATATGGAGTTGAAAAATGGCTTAATATAGGTGTTTTAATGCATAAGCGAGCATGGGGTGATGACCCCAATGCCCTTATCCCAAAAAAGAAATTAAGGAAGTACTAACACTACTCTACGATAGGTCCGCATTGGGCCATCACGTACCCTCTCTGTTTTTGAAAATTTTACAAAAATTATTTTTTGCTATAGGTCTTCTAAAATTCGAGTTATACCCAGTTCCCACTCAATTTTCCCCCAATCAAGAATATAGAGTTGGATTTTCAATATCATGCACATATTTTGAAATATATGAAAATTACAATTATGGGCATTTAAAAAGCACATTTTTGGGGTGTTTCAATATCTCTCCCTTGATACCATTCATCCCCGATTATCAAGGAACATGTATAAGAGAACTAATTATGAATATTTCAACCCAACATGAATGCAACAAATATATTTAAACATCAATCTTGAAAATCTCAGCATAAATGTCAAAAATCACCATAAACTAGTGAACATAAACATGAATGCATACAAAATGACATAAGGGCTAAAACGTAGGACTTGAAATCATATAGGGGGCTTAAATTAGTACCTTTGGCTTGAGAAGAGTGGAAGAGATATGGTATCATTTTCTCATGTCCACCTCGGCTTTCCATGTGGCACTTTCGACTTGTTGGTTCCTCTAAAGGACCTTGACGGGAGCTACATCCTTGTATCTCAATCTCTTCACTTGTATATCCAAAATCTCCAACATGAACTCCTCATAAATAAAATTATCTCCTACAACTCCCGTAACATCCAAGGGCACTATCGCACTTGGGTCACCCCATACACTTTCATAAGTATCCTTACACATTCTCTTCAAAACTTTATAAGGACCCACAAACCTTGGGCTTAATTACTCAAGATTTCTTCTCCTCACATTAGAATAGGACTTTTGTTTATGATGGGCTATTTTCAATATCTCCCTAATCAACTTCACCTTTACCAAGGCTTCCATGATAAATCTTAATCTAGAAAAGCCATTTCCCCTAACTCAAACTACCCAACCGAGTATCTACAACGCCTACCATAAAGAGCCTCAAAGGGAGCCATACCAATGCTTGAGTGGTAGTTATTATTGTAAGCAAACTCAATGAGTTGAAGACGTTCATCCTAACTACCCTTAAACTCCAAAACACAAGCTCTAAGCATGTACTCAAGAGTTTTGATAGTCCTCTCGGCTTGATCATCCATTTGTGGATGAAAAGTCGTGCTAAGTTTAACTTTGGTACCAAGACCTCTTTGGAAAGACCTATAAAAGTGAGAGGTAAATTGAGCACCATGATCCTTAATGATAGACAAGAGCACCACATGCAATCTAACTAATTCATGAATGTACAACTTGGTATAATCTTCGGCACCATAAGTGGTTTTGACCAAAAAGAAGTGAGCCAACTTTGTTATTCTATCCACAACAACCCAAATAGAATAAAAAGGTTTCCTAGTCTTAGTCAACCCAACCACAAAATCCATGTTGATCTCTTCCCACTTCTAAGTAGTAATCTTTATATCTTGGGCTAGGCCACCAAGCCTTTGATGTTCGGGTTCCACTTGTTGGCAATTGTGACATCCGGATAAGAACTTGGTAATGTCTCTCTTCATACCACCCCACCAATACACTTCCCTCAAGTCTCTATACATCTTTGTAGAACTGGGGTGAATGGAATAGGATGAATTATGGGCTTCCTGCAAGATTAATTCTTTCAAATCATCCACATTTGGCACATACAATATACCATGGTACCTAAGGGCACCATCTCCCACTTGTTGAGAAAACCTCCACTTTAACAACTCTCACCAAGGCCTTCAACGCTAGCAAGGCAGGGTCAAGATCTTGTTTTGCCTTAACCTCCTCAATCAAAGAAGAGTTAAAACCACCAACAATCACTGCACCACCATTATCAACTTCATCCAACCTAACCCCCAACTTAGACAACCGGTGAACCTCTCTAGCCACCTTTTTACCACCATCATCAACATGAGCTAGACTACCCATACACACCCTACTTAGAGCATTGGCCACAATATTAGCTCTATGGGGGTGATAATGCACATTCATGTCATAATCTTTATGGAGCTCTAACCACCTTCTTTATTCAAGTTAAGATCTTTTTGGGTGAACACAAATTGGAGACTCTTATGGTCAGTGAACACATCAATATAAACCCCATACAAGTAGCGATGCCATGAATTCAAAGAAAATACCATGACCGCCAATTCAGGATAATGGGTGAGATAATTCTTCTCATTCACCTTAAGTTGTTTAGAGGCATATGCTATCACCTTACAACTTTGCATCAAAAGACACCCCACACTAATCCTTGAGGCATCATAATAAACAACAATTCTTTCCATACTTCCAGTAGATCCAAGATAGGAGTGGAGACAAGATTATTCAATATTTGGAAACTCTTCATACTATCAATAGTCCACATAATTTTTTTCATTTTTTTGTGTCAATTTAGTCATAGTAAAAGCAATAAAATAGAAACCATTCACAAACCTCCGGTAATAACCCACCAAACCCAAGAAACTTCTAATGTCCGATGGAGCTAGGCCAATTTCTAATCACCTCTGTTTTCTTAGGATCCATCTTAATACAATCACATGACTCTACATGCCCTAGAAAAACATCCTCTTTCAACTAAAACTCACCCTTCTTATATTTTTAATACAATCTCTCCTCCCTCAAGATCTACAACACCGACCTCAAATGATCCATATACTCCTCCTCACTATGGGAATAAATCAAGATATCATCAATAAAAACCACCACAAACAAGTCAAGGTATGGTTTAAATCTCCTATTCATGAGATCCATAAATATAGTTGGTGCATTAGTCAACACAAAGGAAAGAACCACAAACTCAAAGTGTCCAAACCTATCTAGAAAGCCATCTTGGGAAATGTCACACTCCCTCACTTTTACTTGGTGATACTTGGACTGAAGATCATTCTTAGAAAAGTGACTAGCCCCTTGAAGTTGATCAAAAAGGTCATCAATCCTTGGTAGAGGATACTTGTTCTTTATGGTGCCTCTATTAAGCTGCTGATAATTAACGACATCCTAAGAGAACCATCATTGTTCTTCACAAACAACACTGGTGCACCCCACGGTGACTTACTAGACCTTATAAAACTCTTCTCCAATAAATCCCTCAATTGCTCCTTCAACTCTATAGGGGCCATAGGTAAGGCAGAATAGAAATAGGTTGAGTATATGGGAAGAGGCCTATACCAAAGTCTATTTCCCTTTTGGGAGGAACACCGAGAAGCTCTTCGAGAAAGACATCAAGAAACTCATTAACCACCAAAACTGACTCAATTGGAAGGACTTTGGAATCAACATCCCTAACCCTCACATGATGATAGAGATAACCCTTAGAAATCAACTTTTGGGCTTTAAAGCAAGAAATGAATCTACCCTTGACCACTACATCACGACTTTCCCACTCAAGGATGGGCTCATTAGGGAATTGGAATTTAATCCTACAGGTTCTACAATCAATAGAAGCATTATGAATGCAACTAATCCATCCCAAGAATGACATCAAAATCTACTATATTTAACTCAACAAAAACACAAGGTAAAATTTTATGCAAAATGAACCTAGGACAATTTCTATAGACTTTTTTTAGCTGAAATGGACTCACCAATGTTATTATACACTTCATAAGGTCCATACAATAATTCGGGACTAACATGAAGTTTTTTGGCAACAAAAACGAGTAATAAAAGAAAGAGTGGAATCCGGGTCTATCAATGCATACGCATCAAAATCAAAAACCTTTAACATATTGGTAACAACATCAGACACCTCATCAACTCCTTGTCTCCCATGAAGAGCATAGAATCTATTTTTACCTGGAGCACCTCCTTGATGACCTCCCCTTCCTCTTTGGCCCGTATTAGCACCTTGGCCTTGAGGACGGCCATTTTACCTTTGGGTTGAGCATGAGGACAATTAATAACCTTGTGGCAAACTTTACCACAACCATTGCAAGCATTCAAATTTATCAAACACAAACCAGTATGATTCTTTTCACACCTTGGGAATCTAGGCTTTGTCCCCCCTTCATTACCACCTTGAAATATTTGATTAGGCACCCTATCAATAGCAAACCTTTTATTCGAAGCATTAGACAATAGTTGGCCTTGGAACCTATGGCCTTGAGGAAATCAGCCACCCATAGAACCTTAGAACTTTGAAACGACCCCAAAAAAGTGCACAAAAATACGCCTCGGAAGTGCCTAAAATAGTAATTCTCATGTATCACAAAATCCGTGTATGATATGAAAATTTTGACTTCATATTCTTATTTCTGGGGTAAAATTGGGTGGGGAATGTATCTAACCCCAATTTAAGAGCACCTATAGAAAAATTTGAAAATCACAAAAATGTGATTTCTAGAGATGATCTACACCCCTAGCGCGACGCTCCAAGGGCGCACTATAGTGTATTTTGTGCACTATTTCTATTTTTCAGTCCAAGGCTTTTAGGCTTGGGCCTAAGTGTTCTCATGTGTAAAAATGCCTATACTTAGCTTTATTTCACCCTTATATCATTCAAGACATTCCCAAATACACTCCCAAACACTTAGACAATATTTAATCTCCTAAATTCAAGTCTCAAACTCATCTGGATTCTAAGGTTATCATTCAAGCTTCAAGCCTCCATCTCCAATCATTATCAAGCTATTCTCCAAAGCTAAGGTATGTGGGTTTCTTTCATGGGTTCCTTTCACCCATGATACCCAAACTCTCTTTCACTCCAAATTACATGATTTCAAGTTGATTTATTCATGGGTCTTATCTATTATGAATTTCACTGCATACTATATTGGGCTTTATGAAATTATGACTATTTTAGCATGCTTTGAGCTATGCAACCAAGATCTATTGAGAGATAGGATGAAGAGTTTTGATGTATATTGTTTAAGGGTATTACCAAGTATCTATTGATGGTCTTACATTGAATTTTCAAGCATGATTTCACTCATGAATTGCATGGTTTTACACTAGCACTATACACCCACTAAGTGTTTGATAAAATATTTGGATTATGATTTCTTGAGAAATTGAAGGTTCAATGCATGTCTTATGAGTTAAATGACTTTATAATGATAAAAGGAATATAGGTATATGATGATGATGAAAGGAATGTATGTATATGATATTATCTCTATAGTGTTGGGAATTGACCAAGCCTCACTTGGGGGGTTGTAGGCCTGGGTAACCTTGTTGAGGTGTTTGTACCTAGATCGCCTTGCATGGGAGGTGGTAGGCCTGTGCAACTAAGTCAATGGGTTTGTACCTTGACAACTATGTTGGGGGGTTTGCACTCCATCAACCATGTTGGGAGGTTTATACCTCATTAACCACGTTGAGGGTTTGTACATCATCAACTTATTGAGGGGTTCATACCTCATTCGCCTTTCCAAGGGGATGGTAGGACTTGGATATGCACTAACAATGGTCTCTCCTTACATATGTACTAACTTCTATACTAGCATGGTTTTACTTCAAGCATCATTCATTTATTCCATATTGCTATATGCTTACCCATTGTCTATGTTATGCATTTTAATTATGATGCTTATCACTTGTTGCATTGCATCCTACATACTTAGTACATTCAAATGTACTAATGCATACTCTATGCCTACATGGTGTCACCATGTAGGAACCTGAGCCCTACTTGATCATCCTCTTCCATGTGGTTAGTACGGTATCTCTCAAGCTTGTTGGTGAGTCCTCCTTTCGAGGGAAGATGCTTACCACTTCCTACTATATTCTAAGACTATCCTTATTTTGTATATATATTGACTATGAGGGTGAGCCTGGTAGTTTGTCTTGGCCTCCACTAAATATCTATGTTTTAGAGGTGTTATTGGATATGTTTGTATTATGCTTTGAGATTTGACTCTCTTGACTCTTGATTTTTATGATATAAGAATTGTCCCTTAGCCCTATTTGTCCCTATCTACTATCTTATGTTGTATTATATTGCTTCTGCAACCAAGGATATGTATATAATATGCTAAGAGGCTTATTTGTGGTCCCTTTGGGTTCCCCATTTGTCATGTCAGTCTAGGTTTTAGGCTTGGATCGTCAAAAATATGTTATCAGAGCACTAGGTTATTAGATCCTTGGAGTCAACACACCGCATCGATTATAGTCTTATTCATGGTTGTGTTGTGAACTACAACTATAAGTAAGAGGCTATCAAGCATCTTAGAAAATGTTTTCCTTCTTCATGTTCTAAGTCGTGCTATGGAATTGAAGTAAGGTTATACCCCCCCTAACGATTGTTCTTTGCTATGCTAGATCATGCCTAAGATAAGAGAGAGAAGCGTTGTCACTCCCGAGGAGTAATCGGCTAATGGAGAGCTCCAAGATGCTCTCACTTTGCTTGTATAAGTTGTGGCTAACCAAGCCAACCAAGGGATCCAAGACCCTCCTGCTACTACATTATCTTCTCAGGTAAGAGATTTCATGAGAATGAATCCCCCAAAATTCCATGGGTCTAAGATGAATGAGGATAATCAAGAGTTCATTGATGAGGTCTACAAGGTTTTGGCTATTAGGGATGGTAGATCAAAAACGAAGGCAGATTTGGTGGCTTACCAACTCAAGGGGGTGGTACAAATATAGTTTAATGAATGGAAGAAAGAGAAGGGAATCAACTATGTGGTGCTTTGGGGGGAGTTCAAGGTGGCTTTCCTTAATCAGTTCTTTCGTCTTGAGCTTAGGGAAGCCAAGTTTGTGGAGTTTAGGAATTTGAGACAAGGATCTATGAGTGTGAGGGACTATGCTCTGAAATTTACTTAACTTTGTAAGTACTCCCCACTTGGTGGTTGACCCAAGGTCTAGGATGAACAAATTTGTAAGGGGCGTTTCTAATTTAGTGACTGAAGAATGTCGATCTGCTATATTAATTAGACATGAATTTGTCCTAATTGATGACCTATGCTGAACAAATGGAGGAAGAGAAGTTGAGGAAAAAGAGGAGTCATGAGGTCAAGAGGACCCATTTTTAGGAGAAGTTCCATAGTCAAAAGGCTAGACGGTTTCATCAAGGCCAAGGGTCCTCTTATACATTTAGTAAGAGGGTCGCCTATCACTATCCAAGGGTCCAAGGTATTGGAGGTGTGGCTCCTAAATGTGGGTGTCCAAAATATGGTAGGGATCATAGTGGCCCATGTTTGAAGGATACTAATGCATGTTATGATTGTGGAGAAGTTGGGCATAAGATGATGGATTGCCCCCGAAATTGCAACAAGGGCAAGGAGGTTCATCCATGAGGTATTAATGAGGTACCATTAGGGAGAGGGGGCCGACAAGATGGTGTTCCTAGGCATAATTCATTTTATTCTTTGAGTAGGAGGGAAGGTGTTTATGAGGTGCCTGACATCGTTATTAGTATGTTGAAAGACTATGATTTTGATGTGTATGCTTTGATTGATCCGGGTGCCACTCTTTTTTTTGTTACCCTCTTTGTTGCCAAAATTTTTCATGTTGATCTTGGATTATTGTGTGAGTCATATGATTTGTCTACTCCTATAAGTGCATCTATTATTGCTAGAAAAGTCTATAAGAATCGGCCCATTTGTATCTTTCATAAAATATTGCCTTGTGATCTTGTTGAATTGGACATGGTTGATTTTGATTCCATTCTTGGGATAGATTGGTTGCATCCATACTATGCTTCTATTGATTGCAGAACCCATAGGTTCAAATTCCAATTCCCTAATGAACCCGTCCTAGAGTGGAAGAACCATGATGTGGTGGTCAAGTATAGGTTCATCTCTTGCATTAAAGCCCATAAGTTGATCTATAACGGGTGTATTCACCATCTTGTGAGGGTCAGGAATGTGGAGTCTAAAGTCCATCCCATGGAGTTGATTTTAGTTGTAAATGAGTTCCTTGATATCTTTCCAAATGACCTTCTCGGTGTTTCTCCTAAAAGGGAAATAGATTTTAGTATAGACCTCCTCTCTGATGCTCAAGCCATTTCTATTTTCCTTACCATGTGGCCCCGATGGAGTTGAAGGAGCAATTGAGGAACTTGTTGGAAAAGGGTTTCATTACACCTATCCAATCACTTTAGTGTTCACTGGTGTTGTTTGTGAAGAATAAGGATGGATATCTTAGAATGTGTATTCACTACCGGCAACTTAATAGGGTCACTATCAAGAATAGGTATCCTCTTTCAAGGATTGATGATTTGTTTGACCAATTGCAAGGGGCTAGCCACTTCTCTAAGATTGATCTTCGGTCCAGGTACCATCAATTGAAGGTGAGGGAGTGTGATATTCCTAAGATGACCTTTTGGACTAGGTATGAGCATTTTGAGTTTGTTGTGATGTCCTTTGGGTTGAATAATACACCGGCTATCTTCATGGATCTAATGAATAGGGTCTTCAAACCCTACCTTGATTCGTTTGTTGTGGTATTCATTGATGATATTTTGATTTATTCTCATGGTGAGGAGGAGCATAGGGCTCATTTGAGAGTTGTGTTACAAAGATTGAGGTAAGAGAAATTGTAAGCTAAATACGAGAAGTGTGAATTTTTTTTTGAAAGAAGTTGCCTTTCAGTCGTGTGATGTTGGGGGATGGCATTAAGGTGGATCCTGAAAAGATAGATGTGATTAGAAATTGGCCTAGACCATTGACCCTGTCGGATATTAGAACCTTCATGGGCTTAATGGGTTACTATCGGAGGTTTGTGAAGGGGGTCTCTTCTATTGCTTCTCCCATGACAAAGTTGACCCAAAAGAAAGACAAGTTTGAGTCGTCCGATGAACGTGAAAGGAGTTTCAATACATTAAAAGATAAACTTATGTCTGCTCCTATATTATCACTAACAGAAGGGCTAGAGGGATTTATTGTGTATTGTGATGCTTCCCATGTTGGTTTAGGTTGTGCGTTGATGCAAAATGGTAATGTCATATCCTATACTTTCTAGATAACTCAAAGTGCATGAAAAGAACTATCCTACCTATGATCTTGAGTTAGCCACCATTGTATTTGCATTAAAGATTTGGCATCACTACTTGTATAGGGTACATGTTGATGTGTTCATCAATCATAAGAGTCTCCAATATGTTTTCACTCATGCAACGACCCCAAAAAGTGCCCAAAAATATGCCTCAGAATTCTTGAAATATAAATTTTCATATATCTCAAAATTCGATTGTTGTTTTAAAAATTTGACTTCATATTATTGTTCAGGGGGTCCAAATTAGGGAGAAAAGGGTCTAACCCCGATTTAAGAGAACAAATTTAGCAATTATAGTATTTCAAGAATGCAATTTTCAGAGAGGAGTCCGCGCCGCTTCTGCGACGTGCCTCTGTGTTAAAATGGTGCCTGGTTTTTTTAGTTCGTCCAAAATATTCTAAGTGTTGGGTCCAAGTGTTCCTAAATGTGTTTTTATCTATACTTAGCCAAATTTCACCCTTATATCATCCTAATCATTTTCCAATAGTCCCAAAAAGACAGCTATATTTTGACTCCAAAATTCAAGTCTCAAAACCCTCATCCAAAACTAAGGATTTCCTCCAAGCTTCAAGCCTCCATTTTCAATCTTCACCAAGAGCTTCTCCAAAGCTAAGGTATGTAGGTTTTAGCCATTGATTTCTTCTAACCATTGTGCCCTCATCTATTTTTACTCAATTTGCATGATCTAAAGTTGATTTTATATGTGGATCTTGTGTAGTAATAAATTTACTGCACAGCGATTTGAGTTCATGAAAATATAGTTGTTTTAGTATGTTTTGAGATTTAAATCTTGGATCTAATGTTGGATTTGATGAGGGGTTTTGATAATGTGTTGTGGCTGTTTCGAGGTCTTGTTTGATGGTTTTACTTACATGATTTCATCTCTAAATTGCATGATCTTTTACCCCCATTACACACCCCAAGTGTTTGATAAAATGTCCGGCTAGTATTTCATGTGGAATTGAAGGTCCAAAGCATGAGATATGATATGAAAGATATTATGATGACGAAATGAGCTTACATACATGATAAATTCTATATAAAGTATTGCATTAGACCACACCAAATCTGGGGGGTCTAAGTACCAGGATAACCGAGATGGGATTTGTACCAATTAACCGAGGGAAGGGTTGGTACTTCTCCACTTAGTGATAGGGCGGCATCATCAATAACCAAGTTAGGGGCTTGTACTCATCAACCAAGTGAAGGGTTAGTACTTCACCACCTAGATGATGGGGTGGCATTATCACCAACCGAGTTGGGGGTTTGTACTCATCAACCGAGTGAAGGGTTAGTAATTCACCACCTAAGTGATTGGGCGGCATCATCACTAACCTACCAAGGGGTCTGTACTTTGGAATCTAATTTGTTCTATTCTACACATATAGTATACTATATGTGCATGAGTTATTTAAACTTGTTTTACTCTAGCATTGATCATATATGCCATGTTGCTATATTATTCCTATTGCCTATGGTTATGTATTTTGGTTATAATGCCTATTTCTTGTTGCATTGTATCATACATACTTAGTACATTCAAACATACTAATGGGAGCCCAAGTTGATCATCCTCCTCCTCCACGTGGATAGTTCGGTGCTACTCAAGCTAGTTGGTGAATCCTCGATTTCTACGATGTTGGTATATGTTTTCCCCTACTTTGTGTTGAGGCACTCTACTTTATGTTCTATTTTGACTCTTAGGGTGGTCGGTTACCTTTTCTATGCCCCCCCTCTTATCTATATATTTAGAGGTGTTTGTTGGACGAGTTATGTATCTATGACATGAGCTTTGACTCTTTATCTCTTGGTGATGATGTTTTGCAAGCTATCCCTTAGCCCACTTGCCCCTTATTCTTACATTATATCTTTTACATGTTTTCGCGACCAATGATGTCTTATGACAAGTTACGAGGCTTAATTGGAGTTCCTTCGGGTTCCTCATTCGTCGTATCACGTCTAGGCCATAGGTATGAACCGTGACAAACTTGGTATTAGAACACTAGGTTATATCCTTGGAGTCCAGCACACTATGTCGATTAGAGTCCTACTCATGATTGTGAAGCACGCCATGACTTTGTAGAGGAGGCTATGAGATGTTTTAGGAAATATTTCCCTTCTTCATGTTCTAAGTCATGCTATAGAGTTGTGATAAGTTTCCCCCTAATGATTCTTCCTTGCTATGATAGATCATGCCAAACACTAGAGGAAGATCGACCCAAACTTCGGAGGAGTAACCCACCAATGGTGAGATCCGAGATGCTCTTACTATGTTTGCCCAAGTTGTGGACAACCAAGTCAATCAAGGGGCCCAAGCCCCTCATGCTACTTCCCCAGGAGCTAGGGTAAGAGACTTCATGAGGATAAATCCTCTGATTATCCATAATTCAAAAGTTGATGAAGATCCATAAGAGTTCATTAATAAGGTCTACAAAATCTTGAATATCAAGGGTGTTGTGCCAAATGAAAAGGCAGAGTTGGCGGTGTACTAACACAAAGGGGTAGCCTAAATTTGGTATGAGAAATGGAAGCAGGAGAAGGCAAATGGTTATATGGTGCTTTGAGAAGAATTCAAATTGGCCTTTCTTAATCGATTTTTCCCTCGTGAGCTTAGGAAAGCAAAGTTGGTAGAGTTTATGAACTTGAAACAAGGTGCGATAAGTGTGAGGGAGTATTCTCTCAAATTTAATTAACTTTCAAAGTATGCTCCTCAGTTGGTAGCTGATCCTAGATATAGGATGAATAAATTTGTGATGGGGGTCTCCGACTTGGTGAGTGAAGAATGTTGGCCCACCTTGCTTATTGGTGACATGTACTTGTCTTGGTTGATGACTTATGTTGAGCAAATGGAGGAGGAAAAGTTGATAAACAGGAGGGACCATGAGGCCAAGAAGGCCCGTTTTGAGAGTAACTTCCAAAAGGGTGCTAGATTTCATCAAGGCCAAGGGCCTTCTCATGCTACTAATAGGAGGTTTGCCAAAGACTTCCCTAGGACTCAAGGTGTTGGTGGTGTGGCTTTTATTGATGTGTGTCCTAGATGTGGGAAGAGTCATAATGGCCCATGTTTTAAGGGTTCTAATGTATGTTTTAGTTATGGGATCTTGGTTACAAGAAGATAGATTTCCCAAGAAATCGTGGCAAAGTTCGAGGTACAAACACAATTCCATTGGGTAGAGGTGGTTTTCAAGGTGATACCCCAAGGCACAATCGATTTTATACTCTACATGGAAGGCAAGGGGTTGGTGAGATCCCTGACATTATTCTTAGTATGTTGAAAATCTTTGAATTTGATGTGTACGCTTTGATTGATCCGAGTGCCACTCTTTCCTTTGTTACCCCTTTTCTTGCTAAAATGTTCAATGTTGTCCCCGAGTTGTTGCATGAGTCATATGAAGTGTCTATTCCTAATGGTGCCTCCATTATTACTAAGAAATTTTATAGGAATTGTCATATTTGCATTTTGCATAAGTTGTAGCCTTGTGATCTTGTTGAATTAGACATGGTAGACTTTGATGTCATTCTTGGGATGGATTGGTTGCATCCCTACTATGCTTCTATTGATTGTAGAACCCATAGGGTCAAGTTTTAATTTCCTAATGAACTCATCCTTGAATAGGAAAGTTAATATATGGTGGTCAAGGGTAGATTCATTTCATGCATTAAAGCCCATAATTTGATTTATAAGGGATGTTTGTATTATCTTGTGAGGGTTAAAGATGTGGAGTCCAAAGTCCCTTCCATCGAGTCGGTCCCCATTGTAAATGAGTTTTTTGATATTTTCCCAAATGACCTCCCCGGTGTCCCTCTCAAAAGGGAGATAGATTTTGGCATAGATCTTCTTTCCAATACTTAACCTATCTCTATTCCCTTTTACTATATGGCCCCGGTGGAGTTCAATGAGTTAAAGGAGCAATTGAAAGATTTGTTGTGAAAGGGATTTATTAGACCTAGTCAATCACCTTGGGGTTCTGCAGTGTTGTTTGTAAAGAAGAAGAAGGACTGGTCACTTAGAATGTTCATTGACTACCGGCAATGCAATAGGGTCACTATAAAGAATAGACATCCTCTTCCATGAATTGATGACCTGTTTGACCAATTGCAAGGGGCTAGCTTTTTTTATAAGATTGATCTTCAGTCGAGGTATCATCAAGTAAGGGTGAGGGAGTGTGATGTTGCTAAGATGGCTTTCCAGACTAGATATGGGTATTATGAGTTTGTTGTGATGTCGTTCGGGTTGACTAATGCACAAGCCATTTTAATGGATCTAATGAATAGGGTTTTCAAACCTTACCTTGATTCCTTTATTGTGGTCTTCATTGATGATATATTGATATATTCACATAGTAAGGAGGAGCATATGGGTCATTTGAGGGTTGAGTTGCAAAGGTTAAGGGAGGAGAAATTATATGCCAAATATGACAAGTGTTAGTTATGGTTGAAGGAAGTTGCATTCTTGGTCATGTGGTGTCGGGGATTGTATAAAAGTGGATCCAAAGAAAACCAATGTGATTAAAAATTGGCCTAGACTATTGACCACGTCAGATATTAGAAGCTTCTTGGGCCTTACGGGTTACTAAAGAAGATTTATGAATGAGTTCTCCTCCATTGTTTCCCCTATGACCAAATTGACTCAAAAGAATGTTAAGTTTGTGTGGACCATTGAATGTGAGAGAAGCTTCCAAACATTGAAAGATAGACTTGTATCTACTCCTATATTGTCACTACCAGATGGACTTGATGGTTTTATTGTGTATTGTGATGCATCTAGAGTTCGTTTGGGCTATGTGCTAATGCAAAATGGTAAGGTCATAGCCTATGCTTCTAGATAACTCAAAGTGCATGAAAGGAATTAACCTACTCAAGATCTATAGTAAGCCGTTGTTATATTTGCATTAAAGATTTTGCGTCATTATTTGTGTGGGGTGCATGTGGATGTCTTCATTGATCATAAGAGCCTCCAATTCGTCTTCATTCAAAAACATCTCAACTTGAGACAAAGAAGGTGGCTAGAACTTCTTAAGGACTATTACATGAGTGTGCATTACCATCCAGATAAGGCAAATGTTGTGGTGGATGCTTTGAGTTGGGTGTCTATGGTTAACTTAGCTCTTGTGATGGTGGTAATAGGGAGAAGGCTAAGGAGGTGCATAGATTGGCTAGATTAGGGTTTAGGTTGGAAGATGTGGGTAATGGTGTTGTTGTTGATGATTCTAAATCTTCTTTGGTTGATGAGGTGATAGCAAAACTAGATCTTGACTCCTCCTTCCTTGAATTGAAGGCCTTGGTGGAAGAAGGCAAAATAGAAGTTTTCTCCCAAGGGAGATATGGGGCCCTTAGATACCAAGATAGGTTGTGTGTACCATGTGTTGATGCTTTGATGGAGAGTATTCTCAATGAGGCCCATAATTATTCTAACTCTATCTACCTCGGTTCTACCAAAATGTATAATGACTTGTGGGATGTGTATTAGTAGGTAGGCATGAAGAAAAACGTTACCAAATTTGTTTCTGATTGCCATAGTTGTCAACAAGTCAAAATTGAACACCAAAGTCTGGGTGGCCTAACCCAAGACATAGAGATTCCTACTTGAAAATGGGAGGTGGATAATATGGATTTTGTGGTTGAGTTTCCTAAGACTAGAAAAGGTTTTAATTCCATTTACGTTGGGGTTCATAGGATGACAAAATCGGTTGACTTTCGACTAGTTTGTACATCCATGAGTTAGTGAGCTTACATGGGGTTCCTTTATCCATCATATCGGATCGTGGTGCACAATTCACTTCACACTTTTGGAGGTCTTTTCAAAGGGGTCATGGTACCAAAGTTCACCTTAGTAAGGCCTTTCAACCTTAAATGGATGGACAAGCCGAAAAAACCATTCAAACACTTGAGGATCTACTTAGGGCTTATGTCTTGGAGCTTCAAGGTAGTTTGGATGATCACTTTCCATTGATTGAGTTTGAGTACAATAATAGCTATCACTTGAGCATCGGTATGGCTCCATTTGAGGGACTTTATGGGAGATGATGTAGATCACCGATGGGTTACTTTGAGGTTAGAGAGGTGGTTTTATTGGGGTTGGATGTAGTTATGGAGGCTCTTTACAAGGTTAGGATGATTAGGTATAGGTTGAAAATAGCCCAAAGTCATCAAAAATCCAATGTCGATGTAAGAAGGAAAGACCTAGAATTCCAAGTGGGTGATCGGGTCTATTTGAAGGTTTCTCCAATGAAAGATGTGGTCCGTTTTGGTAAAAAGGAGAAGTTGAGTACAAGGTATATTGGTCCTTATGAGGTGATAGAGAATATTGGTAAGGTAGCTTATGAGTTGAAGTTACCTAGTAAAATGAATTTGGTTCACCCAGTATTCCATGTCTCTATGTTGAGAAAATGTGTTGGTGATCCTAATGCCATTGTGCCTCTTCATGTCATGGGTATTGTTGAGGATAACTTGACTTACAAGGAGGTTCTAGTTGAGATCTTGGAGAAGAAAGTAAAGATATTGAGGAACAAAGAGGTGGCATCCATTAAGATCCTTTGGAGGAACCAACAAGTCGAAAGTGCAAGATGGGAGGCCGAAGCGGACATGCAAAAGCGGTATCCTTCTATTTTTCACTCCACTCAAGCCTAAGGTTCGTAAGTCCCATATGATATTTCAAGACACATATTTCAGCCCCTATGTCATTCACATACATTCATGTTTAAGTTGGTAAACTTATGGTGATTTTACACTTATGTTGAGAATTTGAAAATAGTGTTTCACATGTTATATTGTATTCTCGTTAGGGCTGATTTGTTTATAATCACTCTTCTATTGTACATTGCTTGTACATTCATGGATGAATGTTCCCAAGGGAGAGATATTGTAACGACCCCCAAAAGTGCCAAAAAAATATGCCTCAGAATGCCCAAAATTTTAATTTTCATATATCTCAAAATCCATTTGTTATTTCAAAAATTAGACTCCATATTCATGTTCAAGGAGTTAAAATAAGGAGAATAAGGGTCTAATGCCGATTTAAGATCAATTGTAGTAAAATTTAAGAATAGCGAAAATGCGATTTCCAGAGACGATCTGCGCCCCTGGTGCGACACTCCAAGGGCGTGCTCCTTTATATTTTTGTGTCCAATTGTCTATCTTGATTCAAGACTTTTGGGTCTTAGGCCTAGGAGTTCCCAAATGTGTTTTTACCTATATTTAGTATCATCCTAAACTTTTCCCAGTATCCTCTAAAACACTTAGCCATATTTTTCACTCCCAAATTCAAGTCTCAAAACCCTCATCCGGAACTAAGGATTTCCTTCAAGCTTCAAGCCTCCATTTTCAATCTTCATCAAGAACTTCCTCAAAGCCAAGGTATGTAGGTTTTAGCCATTGGTTCCTTCCACCCAGGCTACCCTAATATCCTTTTTACTCAATTTGCATGATTTAAAGTTGATTTACAATTGAGTTCACTAGTAAGAACATATGTATGAACTATGTTAAATATATGTAAAGTTGTGACTGTTTTGCTATGTTTTCATCTATAAATCTTGGATTTATTGGAAGAGTTAATGAGGAGTTTTGATGTATATTGATTGAGGCTATTTCAAGGCATTGATTCATGGTTTTACAATGTATTTTCTTGCATGATTTCATCTCTATATTTCATGGTTTTATACTAGTATTACACACCCTCTAAGTGTTTGATAAAATGTACGAATGTGGTTTCTTGAGGAATTGAAGGCCCAAAGCATGAGATATTATATGATTAATGTTATGATGATGAAAGAAGCTTATGTATATGATATAATCTATATAAAGTATTATATTAGACCATGCCCAATTCGGGGGGGACTAAGAGTCCAAATAACCTATATGGGGGTTCGTACTCATCAACCTAGTGAGGGGTTTGTACCTCAATATCAGGGTAATGAGGTGGCATTATCATCAACCTAGATGGGGGTTTGTACTCATCAATCTGGTGAGGGGTTTGTACCTCACCACCTAAGTGATGGGGTGGCATCATCACCAGCCTACCGAAGGGTTTGTACCTTGGAAAGCTAGTTTAGTCTCTTTTACACATAAAATATCCTATATGAGTATGAGTTACTCGAGCATATTATACTTATGCATTTATCATACATTCCATGTTGTTATATTATGCCTATTGCATATTGCTAACCATTTTGATTATAACGCCTATCTCTTGTTACATTGCGTCCTACATACTTAGTATATTAAAATGTACTAACGCATACTCTTGCCTACAAGATATCACCATGTAGGAACCGAAGTCCAAGTTAATCATCCTCCTCTGCCACGTGGCTAGTTAGAAACTACTCAAGCTAGTTAGTAAGTCCTCCATTTTGGGGACCATAGTCTATGTTTCTCTTATCATGTATTGAGACACTTTTCTTTATTTTCTACTTTTTAGTATGAGGGTGTGCCTGGTTGCTTTGTATTAGCCCCCACTCTTATCTATGTAATAGAGATATTGTTGAACATGTTATGTAGATATGATATGAGCTTTGACTCTTGTCTCTTGATTATGATGTTATGCAAGCTTTCCCCTTAGCCCTTTTTCTCATATTCTTGCACTTTATGTTTTTTATATGCTTCCACAACCAATGATGTGTAATAATAGGTTAAAAGGCTTGTTTGTGATCCCTTCGGGTACCCCATTTGCCGTGTCAAGTCTAGTCCCTAGGCTTGGGTCATGACAAACTTGGTATGAAAGCACTAGGTTGATATATCCTCAGAGTCCATGCACCTCATCTATTAAAGTCCTATTTATGGTTGTGAAGAGAACCACAACTATGGGTAGGAGGCTATGAGATGTTTTAGGAAATATTTCCCTTCTTTATTTCCTAAGTCATGCTACAGAGTTGTGGTAAGTCCACCCCACCCCACCCCGCC
>JAOTQJ010155583.1:11148-29922 GCA_025642045.1 Solanum sejunctum | reverse complement strand
CCAAATTTATCATTTGCGCATCCATAATATGCCTCCTTTATTCCAAGATATGACAAGACTGCTCCGCACATTATACATGGTTCACAAGTAACATACAGAATGCACTTTGAGAATCTTTCAAAAACTTCAAGAGGTGAAAGTCCATTTTTCTGCCACTGTTCAACTAAAAAATCAGTTGCTTCTATCTCTGCATGCCTTATAGCATTTCTTGTTTCAGTCGTTCAATTTCTTCCTGAGGCAATGAATTTCCGATCCTCAACAATGATGCAACCCACTGGAACTTCAAGATTGACTAATTCATCCTTTGCCTGTTCTAAAGCAAGCTTCATAAACTCAAATGCCTTTTTCGCATAGCTGGCCATAGAGGGGCAGCAATGGACACTTGAGAAAACCTACGAGTTGGAACCGCACAATGCAGTTGAAAGACTGAAAATTGTAGCCGAAAAATCTCGGATCACACAAATGGAGAGGAAGCAATACATTCTCTTTTTTTTATTCCACTCGGCTCAAATAACTAATCAACAACAACAACCTACAACATCAAAAATCCATCTCCAATGCCACCACAACATCAAAAAATATCACAAAACACTATTATGGCATATTAGCAAAACAGGGCAGCACACATATAAATATACATCTACCATATTCAAGCCTTCCTATATACTCCAAGGACTATAATACCTCACCCCAATGTCCAACGCAAACCTCCCAACACTAAAACATAACATTACACTCCCCATGGGGATCCAATCCGAGCGAACCCTCATGTATACATTCACATAGTTTTCCGAATACTTCTTTCAACCCACAAAGATTATTTTCATAACAAATGAACATAAACACAAGACTATAAATCAATATATCTTCATATGCAAACTTGTACTCATTCAACCCCAAATTCCAAATTCACAATTCAAGCTAGCAATCAACTTTCTTTTCATGTTTTACCTTCATTATAATGCACCCCTAACACACCCAGAAGCTTTAATTTACATAAATTAATCTAGATATTAACATACCTTTCAAGTCCCCTACTAGACCCAAATCTTCATATCCATTGAACCAAGCACTTTCTTGACCAACTAACGCCACCATGCCACTTAGGAGACTCAATGTACAAAGCTTGAAGAGTCAAATAATCAAAAGATCAAAAAAAATTTTTTCCTCTCAACCCCTGTAGCTACCCAAGAGCCCTTACCTAGTGCTCTCTAATTTTTTTGTCTAGGTGTTGAGCTCTTACACAAGAGAATTATGTACTCATATATATATATATATAGATACTCAAGTTCCACTATGACCAATTAGAAATAGCCACATACATGACCCCACAACAATTTAATCTTAAAGACTAAACTTAGAATAAAATTTACATTTGGTCCCAAACTTTACCAAATCATACCAATGAAGGACTTACGGGTTCTAACTTATGGGGTGTAACAATTTATTTCTTGTATTAACTTTGAAAAAATTAATTTCTAAGGGTTACATTCTATAATCTTGTAAGGGTTAGGGATTTTAAGTCTAAAGTCCTTTCCATTGAGCCGATTCTAGTAGTCAATGAGTTTCTTGATGTCTTTCCCGATCAGTTTCTCGATATTTCTCCCAAAAAGGAAATATACTTTAGTATACACAACCTATTATCATTCCCTCTTATCGTATAGCCCCAACATAGTTGAAGGATTAATTGAGTGATCAATTTGTTGCAGAAGGGTTTCATAAGGCCTAGCAAGTCACCTTGGGCTACACTAGTGTTGTTTGTAAAGAAAAGGATGATTCCCTTAGAATGTGCATTGATTACCCATAACTCAATTGAGTCACTATGAAGAACAAGTACCCTCTGCCATAGATTGATGACCTTGTTGATCAACTACATGGGGCTAGTAGTTTTCCTAAGATTGATCTTCGGTCCGGATACCACCAAGTGAGAGTGATGGAGTGTGATATTCCCAAAATGACTTTTGGACTAGGTATGGGTACTTTGAGTTTGTGGTAATGTCCTTTGGGTTGACTATTGCACTGACTATATTCAAGGATCTCATGAATAGGATCTTTAAACCCTACCTTGATATGTTTATGGTTGGTTTTATTGACGATATATTGATTTATTCTCTAACTGAAGAGAAACATATGAATCACTTGAGGGTGGTGTTGGAAATCTTGAGGTATAAGAGGTTGTTTTCTAAATATAAAAACTGTGAATTTTGGTTGAAAGAGGTTGCTTTTCTAGGGCATGTAGTGTCGGGTGATGGCATTAAGGTAGATCCTAAGAAGAGGGAGGTGAGAAGGAATTGGCCTAGACCCATGACTCCACCTGATATTAGGAGTTTCTTAGGTTTGGCAGGTTATTACCAGAGGTTTGTTAATGGTTTATCTCTTATTGCTTCTCCTATGACAAAGATTACCAAAAAGAAGGCAAAATTATATGCATTGATGAATGTGAAAAGATTTTTCAAACCTTGAAGTATAAGCTTATCTTCATTCCTATGTTGGCTCTACTAGAAGGTTTAGAAGGATTTCTGGTTTATTGCGATGCCTCACAAATTTATTTAAGCTGTGTTTTGATGAAAACTAGCAAGGTTATAGCATAGGCTTCTAGGCATTTTAAGGTGCATGAGTGAAATTATTCCACTTATGATCTTGAATTGGTGACTGCGGTGTTTGCTTTGAAACTTTGGCGTCACTATTTGTATGAGGTTCATGCTAGTGTAATTATCAACGAGAAGAGTCTCCAATATGTATTTACATAAAAAGAACATAACTTGAGACAAAGAATTTAGTTAGACCTCCTTAAGGATTATGACATAAGTGTGCATTATCATCCTGACAAAGCTAATGTTATGGCTTATGCTCTAATTAGAGTATCCATGGGTAGCCTAACTCATATTGATGTTGGTAACAAGGAGGTGGCTAGAGAAGTCCACCGGTTAGTGAGGTTGGGGGTTAGGTTGAATGAAGTTGCAAATGTTGGTGTAGTGTTTATTGATGTGTAACACCCCACACCTTACATTACTAGTACATTTCAAATGAAACATGACAAGGTTTGGTCGAATTACCTCTAATTTTCAAAAGTGCTTGAATCTTGTGTTAATGGGCTATATGTGCATCTAATGCTTAAGAGAGTCGAGTGTATACATGTTTTGTGTCGAATTGAGGAGAGTACGACCTTAAATGAAGTAAAACAATTGAGGTGCTTGTAGGACTTATGAATCTAGCAGGTGAATCACCTACTTGCTTAGCTTAAATTTGCAAGCGAAACGGATATGAGGTTCGACATCAAATTTGTCTAAGTTCGATTACGAATAAAGTCCATATTAAGGGTGTAACTTTAAGCCATATTTTAGCATCATATATGTACTATATGATCAGCCCAAGAATAATATAAAGGGATCCCAAGACCATTACAATATTCTTAGCAAGTTAGGCCCAGTAAGAAGAAGAAATCTGAAAAATAGGAAGCAAAAGCCCATCCATTTGGAGATCCAAAAGGCCTAAGTGAAAGGGGCAAGGAGTTGAATCACCAGCTTGGTGATGTAAGGCTTACGTATCCTTAGCAATTCATCCAAAAACCCATTTTAAAAGGGCCTAAAGCAGCTCCCACAAGTCATTGTCATCTTGAACACAAAAAAAATCAGCTTCATCTCTAACTTTTCCTTCAACGTGTATTGACTAGCAAAGTAGCAAAAAAAGGAACTTCTAGGGTTCTTATACAAGACATACACCATGAAGATAGTGGTAAGTAAGTTCACACATATGTTTAGTATGGTTTTCTTATTAAAAACAGGAAGTATATGCTAGTATGTTTGTTCTGGAAAATCTGGACAGATTCTGCGCTTAAAGTTGCTGCACCTTTTCCTTTTGTTTTGGTGATTTCTTTATGGGTTTGAGTTGTATTATGAAGAGAACTTGATTTTATTAACATGTACTATGTTAGAAACATCACCCTAAGGTTGCTACTCCAATTTTGGTTTCATTTAAGAAGCGCATTTTATTGTGTTATCTTAAGCGTCATGTTGATTGGAACTTGCGGGCTGTTGTATATAAGGCTATTAACTAACATCCTTCATGACTTCTTAAGTGCTGTTATAAGACTATTTTAGGTGTATTTATATGTGTAAATATTTCTGGAATAGTTTTGTTAAAGTTGGAATAGGTTTGGAGTTGTTGACATCGAAATGTAGCAAAGGAATGTAACGTTATGCTGTCAATTTTTAGATTGTGTGGAATTGTGATGTGTTGTGTTTTGTCAGCTGTTTAAAGACTGTTTTCACATTGAAATAGGCTATACATGGTGTGTAAATGCTAATGTGTATTAGAAAATATGATTAACAGAAAAGTTAAAGGAATACACTCGGGTTTATAAACACCCGCTTGTTGCCCATGTGTTATTTTGTTATGTAATTGGGCTGCCAAGATATGTCTATTAGCAGCTAATGCTAGTTTTATCCCTTACTATATTATAGATAAGTATTTGGAGGAGGGGAAGGTTATCTTGAGATAGTAACAAGGTTCGACGAGGAGGTATGTAAGGTTATTTGATTTCGTATCACTTGGTATGAAACATAGCTCTCTCCTTGGTGCATAAAGGCATTCACCAACTCTGACACAACCATTAACTATGTCTATGCTCTTGTACATGTTCATATGACTCCATATATAGTCACCTTCAAAACTGCGTACATGCTTGGATATGAAGTTATATGAGTTCTTGTTATTAAATATAGTTCAAAAGTTATTTCATTTCATATGCATTTAATTTTTTACATAACGTACTATTTTCATTGTCATGTTCTTTTGTGATTATACACATGTCACATACTACATATACAGTCCTATAGCTCCACTATTATGGGCACCAAAAGAATCATCTCAAAGGTAATTGAAAGATAAAGTATATAGTTTTTGATAGGTGGTAGCCCGAGGGGTGGAAATAACACCTAGCCAGGGAAGATCCTATCAATAGGGGGTAGCCCGAGGGATTGAGTGTAACCTAGCTAGGGATGAACTCGATACAGTTTCACCACTGATCAGTTGGTCATTTGCTTTATAGCGGTGCACAGATTATACAGTAAAGGTAAAGTAATATAAAGAACATAAAGTACAAGATTCCACAGTATAAATAAGGGTGCTCCATATTCTGCCATAGATGCATAGTTTCATTTGAGTTGTTACTTTATATATAGTATATCATGCCTTACATACTCAGTACATTATCTCGTACTAACGTCCCTTATGTGGGATCTGCATTTCATGCTGCAGGTACAGGTGCTAGTAGATCTCCCCAGTAGAAGTACAGGATATTCAACTGATGTCACCAAGCTCCAGGTTGCTTCTGGGCTTTGTATATGTCTAGAGCTTCCATATTTTGATTGCACAGTTTGTTTAGGAGGGGCCTATCCCAACCCTTATCAGAACTTTTTCTTTATTTAGAGGCTTTGTAGACTATGTAAAGTAAAGTGTGGTCATGTCTCGTACTTTAAATATTGTGGCCCCAACGGCCTAGTCATATGCATTTCCATTTGACTTATTATCATTTTTTATCTTCTTAAAGGCATGTCAAATGCACAAACCCCTTATAATATGTATAGAAAGTGCATAGTTACAGGTTGGTTCTCTTAAGCCTTACCGGCAATGGGTGCCAGTCCACCCTAACGGGACTTTGGGGCGTGACATGATGGTTCCAGATTTTCTTTGATTGAGGAAGTCAATTCAAAACAAGACCTTGATCCCGCCTTGGTTGAATTAAAATCCTTGGTGAAGGATGGTAAAGTGGAGAATTTCTCCCAACGGGGATATAGTGCCCTTCGGTACTAAGGTAGGTTATGTGTGCCTAATGTTGATGACTTGAGGGAGTTGATTTTAAGGAAGGCCCATAATTTATCTTTTTATATTCACCCCCGTTTCACAAAAATGTATAGAGACTTGAGGTAGGTGTGTTGGTGGGGTAGTGTAAAGAGGGATATTGCCAAGTTTGTACTCGGTTGTGAAAATTGCCAACAAGTGCAAGACAAACATCAAAGGCCATGTGGCTAAGCCCCAGACATAGAAATTTCAACTTGGAAGTGGGAAGACATCAACATGGATTTTGTGGTTGGGTTGCCAAAGACTAGGAAACACTTAGATTCTATTTGGGTTGTTATAGATAGAATAACAAAATCATCTCACTTTTTATAGATTAGAACAACCTATGGTACCGAAGATTATGCCAAGTTGTATATTTATAAGTTGGTTAGGTTGGATGGGGTACTCTTATCAATCATTTTGAATCATGGTTCTAAATTAACTTCTCATTATTGGAGATCTTTCCAAAGGGGTCTTGGTACCAAGGTCAAGCTTAGCACGACTTTTCATCCACAAAATAGATGGCCAAGCCAAAAGGACTATCCAAACTCTTAAGGATATTCTTAGCCTTGTGTTGTGGAATTTAAGGGTAGTTGGGATTAACATCTTCCAATTATTAAGTTTGCTTACAACAATAGCTACCACTTTAATATTGGCAGTATATGGTCGGTGTTGTAGATCCCTAATTAGATGGTTCCATGTGGGATAGATGGACTTGTTAGACGCTAATTTGGTTATGGAAGCTTTACAGAAGGTTAGATTGATAAGGGAGAGGTGGAAGATGACTCAAAGTAGGCAAAAGTCATATTTCGATGTGAGAAGGAAAGATCTTGAGTTTAATATTAATGATTAGGTTTACTTGAAGGTCTCACCTATAAAGAGTGTGGTCCAATTTGGCAAGAAAAGGAAATTGAGCCCAAGATTTATGGGTCCTTATAGTGTTTTGAGGAGAATTAGTAAGGTTGCCTATGAATTGGAGTTACCTAAGGAGATGAAAATGGTTCATCTGGTCTTCTCTGTGTCAATGTTGAAGAAGTGTATAGATGACCCAAGTGCTATAGTGCCCTTAGAGGTTGTGGGTGTTAGGGAGGATAATTTGACCTATGAGGAGGTCCCTGTGGAGATATTAGATAGACAAGTGAAAACGTTGAGGAACAAAGATATAGCATCCATCAATGTCCTTTGGAGAAATCAACAAATTGAAAGTACCATATGGGAAGCTGAGGCGAACATGACAAAATGATATCCATACCTCTTCCACTCTACACAATCCACAGGTAACAAGTTGAGTCCCATCTATGATTTCAAGACTTAAGTTTCAGCCCTCATGTCATTTTTACAAGAATTTATGTTCATGATAACATGTCTATGGTGATTTTGACATTCATGGTGAGACACTTTGGAAATGAAGTTCAATTGCATTTGTTGCATTCATGTCGGGCTGAAAGCTTCATAATTACTACTCTTTTGCATATTTCTTTGACATTCGGGGACGAATGTTTCCAAGGAGGATATATTATGAAACCCCATAACTCTATACACATGTGTAATTATTTTTTAAGCCTTATTTTTATAGTTGGGAAGTGTAGTAGGGTCATAAGAAACTCCTAGTACTTATACAAGTTCAAGACTTTCCTATAAATTGTATTTTGAGTATGGGATTGTGCAAAGATCAACCTTAAATGGACATAACTTTGATCACACAAACAACTAGATAACCCATACATACCAACTGAAATCCCTTTGAATTAGCTTTCCAATGAAACTGGTTTCACCTTATTTAGATTTCAAACTAAAAATATATGACCATTTTACTGAAGACTGCCAGTGCAGAGTTACACTAGGAAACCTCTATTATGGGGTCCTAGTATGGGCTATAGGTCATATCATAGAAAACTCCAAAGACTCTAAAATTGAGCTAAAGGGATATTAGATGGATCCTATGAATCATAGTACTGTTCACGACTCATAATGGGGCTCGTAGGGGACGTTTGACAGCTTTTTAGGAAGGATTATTTTGGTCCTTTTCACCCTTTCAAAGCTCAAGATTGACATTTTTGTATTTATGTAAGGTCCTAAACCTTTCAGTTCATCATTTTATTGCCTAATTATTCTTCTAAAAGCCTCTACAAGACTTTATCAAGATCACCATTTAAATTTAAGGATCTCAAAGGCAACTTCAAATTTCAATGACTCAATCCAAGGTTCACGTCTCCTTCAAGTTTACTCCAAGAAATTACAAGTTTAGGTATGTGTGTCTTCATACATGAGTCATTTCATCCATGGAGCCCTACCTTCTCTTTTTTTTAAAAAAATTGCTTGATTTTAAGTTGTATTACCCATGGGTATATTTTATTATGAAATATGAACATAAATTGTGTTGGGGTTTTATCGAGTATTGATTGATTATGCATGAATGTCTACTTTTAACTTATTCCATTAGTTGATTTATTTCTATTGAGACTATGCATGATTTGAGCTATGAATACTTTGAACTATGATTTACTTTTGATATGGATTTCATGATACCAAAATTGGGGGTTTTATTACCATGTTGGTGTATTTGTTTTGAATTGATTTTTTTGGGAATTGCTTCCATCAGCTTAGCTAGTGGACTTTTGTGTTCGAACCTCGAATTCAATTGATTTTACTCTTCTTGTATACTCTTGAGTTGCATGATTTAGAACAAGTATCATGACGCCACCATATGTTTGATAAAATTACACGACAAGAATTCTCAAGATGTTGATGAATTATTCCATGATATACAAGTCAAGTGATTTCATGATGAGTCTTTGTGATCTACGAGGGAACCCTTGAGCTCTTATGCTAAGTTTTATGCTCTTATGAATTGTGAAGCCTATTAGGTGTCATGAATCATGGTATACTCCTCACCCTCTAATATAAGGCAAATGTCTACATCAAGGGGCCATGAACTTTATTATATACTATCATGACCCAAGCCTATGGTGTAGACATGACATGGTACATGGGGAACCCGAAGGGACCCCAAGCAAGCCTAGTAATATATCATTACACATCCTTGGTCATGGAAGTAATAAAATAACAATAAAAGATAGAAATAGGGATAAGCAGTACTAAGGAACATCTTTCGTAGCGTAAAACATCTTATAGTAAAGAGAGTCGAGGCTTATAGCATCAATACATTTCTTTTTCAATAACACCTCTAAACATAGAACTTAGCAAGAGCAAAGACAAGCAACCGGGATCACCCTTATAGGCAAGCATACAATAAATAGGAAAGATAGTTGTTATACATAGCATAAGATCATGTCATTATCGCCAAAGGTGAGGACTCACCACTTGCTTTGTAAAGAAGTCATACTAGCCACGTAAAGGAGGAGGATGATCAAGCAGGGCTCCGATCCCTACACGGTTACATCATGTAGGCAGAGAATATGCATTATTATGTTTGAATGTACTAAATATGTAGGATGTAATGTAATAAGAGATAGGCAAATGGTCAAAATGCATAAAATAATCAATAGATAGCATAATAAGAATATGACAAGCATGATTAATGCTTGTAGTAAAACATGCTTACATATAACAATTTACACTGTAGGAAGAGACCATTATGAGTAACCAGGGCCTACCACCTCCTTGGCAAGGTGATTAAGATACAAACCCCTCAATATGGTTGCACGGGCCTACTACCTACCGAGTGAGGCAATTAAGGTAAAAAACCCCAAACATGGTTCCACGGGCCTACTACCTCTCGAGCGAGGTATTGAGATACATATCCCCGAACATGTTAGTTCGAGCCTACTAACCCCAAAATGAGGCAGTTGATCAACTTCCAACACTATAGATACTTTTCATGAAATCAAGACATTTATACTATAGATTCATTATAAGGTTATACAGGTCATCGGTCATGCAATAGAACATAAATGGCTCAAGAACCCTAAACCAAACATTTTAACTAACACTTGGTGGGTGTGTAATGCTAGTGTAAAGTCATGCAATTAAAGAGTAAAATCATGCAAGAAATCATGATGTAAATTATCCCACCAATACTTGGTAAATATAATCATACAATATACATTAAAATCCTTCGTTAAATCTTAAGATAGATAAAAACTTCATAGCTAAAAACGTGCTAAAAAAATCGCACTTTTACAAAACCCCAACACATTTCATAGTCAAATTCATAATAGAAAACCCATATGTAAAATCAACTTAGAAACATGTATTTAAGGTAAAAAGAAAGCTTGGACACCATAGGTGAAAGGATCCAATGGTTGAAAAACATATACCTTGTCTTTGGAGAATCCTTGAAGAAGATTGGGAATGGAGAGTTGAAGCTTGAATGAAAACCTTAAGATCCAAATTGAGTTTTGGGACTTGAGTTTTGAGGTGAAATATTTATCTAAGTGTTTGAGTGAGTATTGAAAAACATTTAGTATGATATGAGGGTGAAATATGTCTAAGTATAGGTATTTTCCCATATGGGAGGACTTAGGCCCAAGAGCAAAAAGCATTGGACCGAAGCGAAAACTGGCAGCATTTTACAGTGTGGTGCACCCTTGGCACATCACGCCAGGGGTGCGAAAAGCTCTTTTTCAATTGATTTTTGGAAAAATGGAATTAGTATTCGTTTGCTCTAAAATCAAAGTCTGACATACTTCACACTCAATTTGACCCCCTGATCAAGATTATGAAGTCAAATTTTTGATATTATACATGAATTTTGAGATATATGGAAATTAGTATTCTGGGCACTTCTTTGGCACATTTTGGATATTTTTTGGGGTCGTTACAATATCTCTCCCTTTGGAATATTCCTACCCGAATGTCAAAGAAACGCATATGAAAAAAATTAATCATGAAGAGATCAGCCCCAACAAGAATACAACAATTCACTTAAATACCATTTTCACAAATCGCTACATAAATGTTAAAATTACCATAAACTTTGTTAATATAAACATGAATGCATGAAAATGACCTAGGGGCTGAAAAATGAGACATGAAATGACATAGCTGACATAGAATTAGAACCTTAAGCTTGAGTAGAATGGAAAAGATAGGGGTATTGCTTTTGCATATCCATTTCGACCGCCGATGTAGCAATTTCGACTTGTAGATTCCTCCAAAAGACCTTAATGGAAGCAATATCCTTGTTCATCAACCTCTTAACTTGTCTATCCAAGATCTCTACTAGAACTTCTTCAATTGTCAAGTTGTCTTCAACCACCCATAACATCAAGAGGCACAATAGCATTAGAGTCACCCACATATTTCCTCAACATAGATATATGGAAGACTGGATGATCCAATTCTATTTCACTAGGCAACTCCAATTCATACACCACTTTACCAACCATCCTCATCACCCTATAAGGACCCAAAAGTCTTGGATACAATTTACCCTTCCTACAAAAACGAACCACATCTTCATGGTTGACACCTTCAAGTAGACCGAATCACCAACTTTAAATTCAAGCTCCTTTCTTCTTACATCGGTAGAAGACTTTTGGCGACTTTGGGATATTTTATACCTTTCTCTAATCAACCTTACCTTCTTCACAGAATTCATAACCAGTTCTGAACACAACAAATCCATTTCTAACACTTCAAACGACCCAACGGTGATCTATAACGTTTACCATAGAGGGCCTCAAAAGGAGCCTTGTCAGTACTAGAATGGTAGCTATTCTTATAAATAAACTCAATCAATAGAAGATGATAGATGATCATGTCAACTATCCTTGAACTCCAAAATACAATCCAAAAGCATATACGCAAGAGTACGGATAGTTCTTTCAGCTTGGCCATCCGTTTAAGGGTGAAAGATCATACTAAGCACTACCTTGGTTCTAAGACCTCTTTGGAAGGACCTCCAAAAATGTGAAGTGAATTGAGCACCATGATCATATATGATAATCAAGGGCACCCATGCAATCTCACCAACACATGAATGTACAATTTAGCATACTCTTTTGCTGCATAAGTAGTCTTAACTGGTAAGAAATGAGCCATTTTTATCATCCTGTGAACCACAACCCAACTAGAATCAAAACACGTTCTAGCCCAAGGCAATCGAACCACAAAGTCTATGTTAATTTCCTCCCATTTTAAATTAGGAATCTCTATGTCTTGGGTTAGGACACGTAGCCTTTGATAATTGTCTTTGATTTGTTGGCAACTATGGCAACCGAACACAGATTTGGCAATATCTTTTTTCATACCTCCCCACTAAAACACATCCCCACAAATCTCTATACATCTAGGTAGAAACAAGGTGGTTAGAATAGGAAGAATTATGAGCATCGTCAAGAATATTCTTTCTCAAATCATCAACATAAGGTACACATAACCTACATTGGTACCTAACGACACTATCTCTCCCTTGGGAGAAAACCTCCACCTTGCCCTCTTTTACCAAGGCCTTCAATTCTAACAAGGAGAGATCAAGATCTTGCTTTTCTTTCACCTCATTAACTAAGGAAGACTTTGAACTATCAACCTCTTCCAACCTAACACTCAATCAATCCAACAGATGGACCTCTCTAACCACCTCTATGAGACCACCATCAACATGAGCCAAGCAACCCATACCCAACCTACTCAAAGCATTTGCCACAACATTAGCCTTACCAGAATGATATTGCACACTTATATCATAATACTTAAAAAGTTCTAACCACTTTCTTTGCTTCAAGTTGAGATCCTTTTGAGTGAACACATATTGGAGGCTCTTATGATCAATAAACATATCAACATGCACCCCATATAAGTAATGATGCCAAATTTTCAAAGCAAAAATGATGCTAGCCAATTCAAGATCATGAGTAAGATAATCTTTTTCATGTACTTGGAGTTGCCTAGAGGCATAGGCTATCGCCTAACCATTTTGCATCAACATACAACCCAAACCAATACGGGAGGCATCACAATACACAACAAACCCTTCTAACCCTTCCAGTAGAGATAAGCTAGGAGCGGACAAAAGGTTATCCTTCAAGTTTTCGAAGCTCTTTTCATAGTCATTGGTCCACAAAAACTTAGCTTTATTTTGGGTCAACTTAGTCATGGGAGAGGCAATAGAAGAGAACTCATTCACAAACCTCCGATAGTAACTCACTAAGCCCAAAAGCTCCAAATGACTGATGGGGTCAATGGTCTAGGCCATTTTCTAATCACATTCATCTTTTTAGGGTCCACCTTAATACCATCCCTTAATACTACATGACCTAGAAAGGCAACTTCTTTCAACCAATATTCATACTACTCGTATTTAGCATACAATTTCTCTTTCCTCAATCTTTTTAACACTATCCTCAAATGAGACACATAGTCCTCCTCACTATAAGAATAGATCAATATATCATCAATGAAGACCACAACAAACAAATTGAGGTAGGGTTTAAAGACCCTATTCGTAAGATCCATGAAGATAGCTGGTGCATTGGTCAACCCAAAAGATATAACCACAAATTCGTGATGCATATGCCTAGTATAGAAGGCCATTTTTGGAATATCACACTCACTCACCTCCACTTGATGATACTCGTACCAATGATCAATCTTAGAGAAGTGGCTAGCCCTTTGTTGTTGGTCAAAGAAATCATCAATTCTTGGTAGAGGATACTTATTCTTGATATTCACCCTATTAAGTTATTGGTAGTCAATACACATTCTTAGAGAGCTATCCTTCTTCTTTACAAACAACACCGGTGCACCCCAAGGTGATTGACAAGGCCTAACAAAATCCTTCTCCAACAAGTCCCTCCATTGCTCCTTCAACACCTTTAACTCTGTCGGGTCCATATGGTTAGGGGAATAGAAATGGTTGAGTATTGGGAAGGAGGTCTATACCAAAATCTATTTTCCTTTCGAAAGGAACAATGGGAAGGTCATTTCGAAAGACATCGAGGAACTCATTCACCACTAGAATCGACTCTATGGGAAGGAATTTGGACTTGACATCCCTAACCATTACAAGATGAAAAATACACCGCTTAGAGATCAACTTTTGGGCTTTAATACAAGAGATGAACCTACCCTTGACCACTACAGCATGACTCTCCTACTCAAGGATAGGCTGATTTGGGAATTGAAATTTGACCCTACAGGTTCTACAATCAATAGAGGCATAATATGCAGGCAATCAATCCATCCCAAGAATGATATCAAAATCAATTATATCCAACTAAACAAGATTATTAGGCAATATTTTTTGCAAATGGGACAATTTCTATAGACCTTACTAGCAACAATAGATGCACCAAAAGGAGTAGATACCTCATAAGACTCACATAACAATTCAGGCTCAATATGAATCTTTTTCGCAATAAGAGGAGTAACAAAATAATGAGTGGCACCCACGTCTATCAATACATACACATCAAAATCAAAGACTCTTAACTTATTGGTGATGATATTAGGCACCTCATCAACCCTTTGTCTCTCATGTAAATCATAAAATCGATTGTACCTTGGGAAACCATCTCGTTGACCTCCTCTCCCCAAAGAAACTGCATTAGCACCCCATCCTTTAGGATGAATATTCTTACCCATGTTGCAATTATGTAGGCAATCCATGATCTTATGGCCCAATTCTCCACAACTATAGCAAGCATTAATAGACCTCAAGCATGGGCCGCCATGAACCTTACTACATCTTGGACACACGGGTCTAGGCATCACACCACTGCCCTCTTGGTGCCTTATGTAGTCATTGACAAATCTTACACGTAGAACATGAGAAGACTCTTGGGCTTGGTGAAATCGGCCACCCTTGCAACTTTGGAACTTAAATAAAAATTGGCCCTCTTGGTCTCATGACCCCTTCTCTACCTCAATTTCTCCCCTTCTAATTGTTTGGCTATATGTTATCAAATGGGACAAATCCATTTCATTAATTAACATATTTGCATGACATTCCTGACTAACTAAATCAAAAACACTCATTATAAACTTTTTCAATCTAGACCTTGGGCTGGTAACCAAAAATGGAGCATATTATAGATCCTTGCTTCAAGTTCTTGAACTCCACCAATTTGGCTTCTATAAGCTCAAAAGGGAAGAACAAGTTGAGGAAATCCACCTTAAACTCCTCTTATAGTATCACATTATTGTTCCCCTTCTCCTCCTTCCATTGAGCATACCAAATTTGAGCCACCCCCTTGAGTAGGTAAGATGTTAACTGTGCCTTTTATTCTGATCTCACACCCATAATGGACAACACCTTGTATATCTCATCAATGAATTCTTCAGGGTCCTCAACCATATTTGGCCCATTGAATTCTAGTTTGTTAATCCTCATAAATTCTCTTACCTGAGATGCCGGAGTAGGAGCATGAGGGGCTTGGGCCTCTTTGTTGGCTTGGTTAGCTGCAACACAAGCTGGCAATGTAAGAGCATACCGGAGCTCACTATGAGCTGGTTATCCCTAAGGTGTGCGGGCTCTTCTTCCTCTTATGTTAGGCATGATCTAACATAGCAAAGAACAATCATTAGGGGGAAAAACCTTACCTTAACTTTGATAGAATGACCTAGAGTAAGAAGAAGGGAAACATTTCCTAAAATGTCTCATAGCCTCTTACTCATAGTTGTGGTACACAACATAACCATGAATAAAACTCTAATTGATGCAATGTGCTAGATGCCGAGGACCATTAATTACCTAGAGATCTGATACCAAGTTTGTCACGACCCAAGCCGAGGGCCTAGATGTGACACGATGCATAGGGAGTTCGAAGGGACCCCAAGCAAGCCTCTTAACATATCACTACACATCCTTTCTTGCGAAATCAGTAAAAAAACATAGAAGATAGAAATAGGTATAACCGGGGCTAAGGGACATCTTTCATAGCATAAAATAACATAGAGTAAATAGAGTCAAGGCTAATAGTATCAATACATATCTTGTCCACAATACCTCTAAACATAGAACTTAGTGGGGGCAAAGACAAGCATCTGGGCCTACTCTTATAGTCAAGCATACAATAAATACCAAAAATAGTCTTTATAGATAGCATAAGATCAAGTCATCGTCCTCGACGTTGATGACTCATAACTTGCTTTGTTGAGAAGTCGTACTAGCCACGTGGAGGAGGGGGAAGATGATAAAGTGGGCTCCGGTCCCTACAAGGTGACATCATGTAGGCATAGAGTATGTATTAGTATGTTTAAATATACTAAGTATGTACGATGCAATGCAATAAGAGATAGGAAACATGGTCAAAATGCATAGTAATAATCAATAGATAGCATAATAACAATATGGAATGCATGATAAATGCTTGTAGTAAAACATGCTTATATAGAATGGTTTAGTTGTATAGGAAGAGACCATTATGAGTAACCATGGCCTACCACCTTCTTGGCAAGGTAATTGAGTTACAAACCCCTCTACATGGTTGCACAGGTGAACTACCTCCCTAGTGAGGCAATTTAGGTACAACCCCCCCAACATGGATGCATGGGCCTACTACCTCCTGAGCGAGGCAATTGAGGCACAAAACCCCCAAAATGGTTGTATAGGCCTACTACCTCCTGAGAGAGGCAATTAAGGTACATACCCCCCAATATGGTAGTTCGACCCTCGAATGAAGCAATTTGACCAACTTCCAATACTATAGGTACTTTTCATGACATCAACACATTTATACCATACTTTCATAATTATACAAGTTATAGGTCATGCAATTGAACATAAATGGCTCAAGACTTCTAAATCAGACATTTTATCAAACACTTGGTGGGTGTGTAATGCTAGTGTAAAATCGTGGAATTAAAGAGTGAAATCATATAAGAAATCTTGAGGTAAATCATCCCACCTACACTTGGTAACATCATCATACAACATACATCAAAATCCTTCATCAAATCTTAAGATAGATCAAAGGTTCATGACTCAAAACATGCTAAACAGTCACACTTTTGCAAAACCCCAACATAGTTCATAGTCAAACTCATAATAGAAAACCCATATGTAAAATCAACTTAGAAGAATGTATTTTAGGTAAAAAGAAAGCTTGGGCACCATTGATGAAAGGATCCAATGGTTGAAACACTATGCCTTTAGTTTGGAGAATCTTTGTAGAAGATTGGAAATAGAGACATGAATCTTGAATGAAAACCTTAAGATCCAAATTGATTTTTGGGACTTGAGTTTTGGGGTAAAATATTTTTCTAAGTATTTGAGTGAGTATTAGGAAACGTTTAGTATGATATGAGGTTGAAATATGGCTAAGTATAGGTATTTTCACGCATGGAAGGACTTAGGCCTAAGACAAAAAAGCCTTGGACTGAAGTAAAAAATGGTAACATTTTTACACTGTGGCACGCCCTTGGTATGTCATGCCAGTGGGGCGGAAAGCTCTCTGGAGATTGATTTTTGGAAAAATAAAATTGCAAATTATTTGCTCTAAAATTAGGTTTAGATCTATTCCCCACTCAATTTGACTCCCAGATGAAGAATATGAAGTTAAATTTTTGAAATCATGCACGAATTTTGAGATATATAAAAATTATGATTTTGGGCACTTTTGAGGTAATTTTTGTGCACTTTTTGGGATCATTTTATATACCTTACCCTCATGTACAACTTATTATGATGCAATACCTAATGCCTATGTGAAGGGGTCATGAATCATTTTGCAAGTGTTACCCTCACGTATGACTTAATATCATATACTATTCTCTACCTACTAGATGGAGTCATGGCTCATGCTACACTCTTTACCCTCTAGTACAAGGTACTTGGATGAGTCATTCTTGTCATGATAGTGTGTGGGACAAGCAATGCAAGTATTATTACACCTAAGCATTCATTATACATGACATATTTAGCTCATGTCTATTGCCTATGATTATGCATCTTGATTATTATACTTATGATCCTTATTGCATTGCATCACGCATACCTAGTACATTCCAAGTACTAATGCATACTTTATGGCTACATGATGTTACCATGTAGGGACCGAAGATCCTATCGATCATCCTCCTCTATAGTGACTAGTCAGACCATCCAAAGCTAGCTAGCTCTTGGTGAGTCCTCACAATACTAAAAATTGGCTAAAAATCGACGAAAAAAGAGCAACGGACTGGGTCGCTTTTAAAAGTGATCGACTAAGTGACACAATCCATCGCATTATTTATAAAATAATAAATTTTTAATTGTTTAGTTACTAAAAGTGACAGACAGCAAGGCAATGGCCGTCGCTTTTTTTCGCCAAATTTTTCTACAAACATTTAGTTCTTTTAGCTTTATTTTATTTTATAATTTGAGAAGGACAGAGTGGCTACATCCGTCGCTTATTTTAAAAAATTAAAATAATTCAATATTAAAATAGGTTAATTATTATTTTTTTAAATAAAATATTTGCGATGGATAGCATGGCAATGTCCATCGCTTATCTTTTTGAAAAGTAAATAAAAATATAAATAATTCAATATGTATAATTATATTAATTTGTTTAAAAAAATATGCAACTAACAGTATGGCAATATCCACTCATTTTTTTGATAAAGAAAATTAATTTTAAAACATATTTTAATTTTAAAAAATAATATATTATTTAAAAGGGCTGACGAACCATGGGACACCGTCCGTCACCCCTAAATAAATATACCCCCATGACCCTTTCTTTTTTTCAGTTGACATTTCTCCCTCCCCTCTCTCTCTCTCTAAAATAAAACAAACCATAGCTCCCTCCGCCAGTTGAACACCGACAGCATGTCGGTGACCATCCCTGTGCACTGACCTCCGTCGACAAGGCCACCCCACGCCGGCAGCAACCCGTTACCCCTTTCTGTCTATTTTATTTTTCTCTGTTTTGATTTTTTAGACAATATTTTGGTTTTATATTTTTTTAAAAGTAAAAAATTTTGAATTGTTTGTTAGTTACATATGTTGTTGATATTGTTATATTGTAACTTTGATTGTGAATTAGA
>JAOTQJ010155583.1:0-11048 GCA_025642045.1 Solanum sejunctum | reverse complement strand
AGTAAAAAATTTTGAATTGTTTGTTAGTTACATATGTTGTTGATATTGTTATATTGTAACTTTGATTGTGAATTAGAGAAGAAAATTTATGTTTTGATTTTAGGGTTTAGTTTGAATTTGGTATTTTGAATTACTTTATGATTTAGGGGTTTCGGTAGGTTGAATTAAAGTCTATTCGAAGTGATTAACGTTGTTGGTTTGAATATTTAAATGTGAATTTATGAATGAGTACAGATTTTTGAGTTCTAGTTTGAAATGAATTTTGAATTAGTTTGTGATTTGGGTTTTGTTAGTTGGAATTAAAGTGTATTATTTGAAGTGATTAACATTGGAGGTTTGAATATTTAAGTGTTAATTTGTGTATGAGTATTTTTGGATTCTAGTTTAGAATGATTTTTTAATTAGTTTGTGATTTGGGTTTTTTAGGGAATTAAAGTGTATTAATTGAAGGTATTAACATTGTTGGTTTGAATTTTTAAGTGCGAATCTGTGAATTATGAGTTGTTGAATTAGATCATAAATTGGAGTATTTGTTAGTTTTAATTGATTTGTGAGTTTCCATTTTGAGTTTTTAGATCATAAATTGGAGTGTTTGCATAGAATTCTCAACTATAAATGCTTGAACTTTAATTATATTTCAAATTTGAATGTTTATAATTTAACTTAGAAAAATCTAGTTGGATATGAGTTTTGAATTAATTTGTGATTTAAATTTTGTTAGTTATAATTAAAGTGTATTTGAAGCTATTGACATTGTTGGTTTGAATCGTTAAAGTGTGAATTTGTGAATGCGGATTTTTGAATTATAGTTTGGATTTTGAATTAGAATATCAATTTGAGTGTATATATACAAAGTTTATACTTTAACATAGAAAGTGTAAATATAATTGAACTTTAATCTAGAAATTTTTGTTGAATATATGCTAAGTTGTAACTTTGAGTTAGGAAATTGTGGGTTGATCAATGTCATGAAAAAGAACTTTAAATAGTGAACTTTAACTTAGGAAATTAGAATTCTCTATTTTAGATACTTATACATTAATTGTATATTAAATTTTAAAGTTTGTAGTTGGACTTAGAAAAATCAAACTTGCATGTATCAATTTTGAACTTTATAATTTTTGCATCATTGTAGGATATATTCAGCCCATCAAGTTAGGCTCATCGACCCGCGGGCAAGGTAATTAGAAAAGGTAAAGGTACTTTTTCTTTTAAAGTTCTAATTATTGTATATATTAGTTTTTAAAAATTTATTCAATGTAAAATGCTTGCATCTTGTTTAGAGTTCCCATTTTAAATTTTAGCAATGTATAATTATATTTGAAATTTGAAGTATATGTTAAGTAGTTATGAACTTTAAGTTGAATATAATTTAGAAGTTGAAGTTGATATACTTGTTAAAGTTAATTTATTACTTTTACACTTAGAAAAATTCAACTTATGCTAATGTAAAACTTGAGTTATTATATTTTTGTATAAAATTGAATTTTAAGTAATTGTGAACTTTAAGTTGAATATATTTTATAAGTTGGAGTTTACATACTTGTTAAAGAGAAGTTTAGGACAAATACTTAGAATAATTGTGCTTATAACACTTTTGAAACTTTAATTATTATATTTTAGAATAAAAATTAAATTTTAAGTAGTTGTGAACTTAAAGTTGAATATTATTTAGAAGTTTAATACCTTTTATACTTAGAAAAATTCAACTTATGCCCATTTGAATACAATTTAGAACTTGGAGTTTATATACTTGTTAACTAAATTGAATTTAAGTTCTTTTATACTTAGAAAAATTTTACTTATGTCCATTTGACACTCAAATATGCTTGAATATTTTTTGTAGATGGATGATCATTTGTGGATGTATGACATGTATTGTGAAAAAACTGATTAGCTGAAATCTACATTTATTGATTATGCAATGACACTTGATAGTTTTATGATAAATCAATTGGTTAGGTGTCCTTGATATGCATATAGGTGCCTAAAATTCTTTATTCCAGATGCAGCTATTATGTATTTGTATCGTAAGGGATTTAAGACCAAATATTTCATATGGGTAGATCATGAAGAAATAGATAGACAGAATAGTTTTCGTTTGATAATAAAGAGAGTTTCGAATCATTTTCCTTTTGGTAATGACTTAATTGGTCTTTTTCATATGAATTCCATTTGTTTAAGTTTTTATTTTTATTTAGAGTCATACAACTATTATAGATTACGATGACAGTGGATGAATATAATATTCTTGTACCACATGGTTAGATTAGATTTGAACCTGATAGGAGTCAACATGGCACTTTTCAATATAAAAGAGTTCATGAAATGATCAATGATGCTTTCGGAGTACAAGGGGGGATGAAACCTAACCAATACTTTAATGAAGATCCTAATGAAGAAACTAGATGTTTCTATGCAGAATTAGAAGAGGATAATCATCCATTACATGAGAGGAGTTTGCATTCCCAATTGTATGTAGTAGTTAGATTAATGAATATTAAATTGGATTGGAATGTTGCTAATGCGGCTATGGACTCAATGGTTGATCTGTTGGGCGAGTTGGTTGATCTTGAGTTAAACATACCCAGGAGTTTCTATCAAGCAAAGAGGCTTGTTTCCAAATTAGAATTGTCACATCATACAATTGATTGTTGTGTGAATGGTTACATGTTATACTACAAGGATGACAGTGAATTGAAAAATTGTAAGTTTTGGGTGATGCTCGTTATAAGAGGAGTCTAGCTGGAAAGACAGTGCCTATTAAGATGATGCATTAGTTACCTCTTATTCCAGGAGTAAATAGGCTGTATGCATTGATGATGGCATCATGATTATAGAAGGCTGTTGGGTGTCTTGTCTCTTCCATCTGATGGGGAAGCATGAAAGTATTTCGATAATGTGTACCCCGACTTTGCTAGAGAACCCAAAAATATTAGATTAGGGTTGTGTGGAGATGGTTTCACACCATTTTCTAATTCTACCACACCTTATTCTTGCTAGCTAGTATTTCTTACTCCATATAATCTTTCCCATAAAATGTGCACGACAAGTCCATTCATATTCTTAATTTGTGTTATTTCGGGTCCCCATGATCCAAAAAGTTTAATTGATATCTATCTACAACCATTGTAGATGAGCCTAAACAACTATAGTTTGAAGATGTAGTGACGAATGACATATCAATTAAGCGAATTTTGTTATGCATGCTTGTTTCATATAGACTATTAACGATTTTTCTGCATATGATTTATTGTCTGGTTGGATGACTATTAGAAAGCTTGCTTGTCCTTATTGTATGAAGCATAGTAAGGCTTTACTCTAAAGCATGGTAGAAAAAATTCATGGTTTATTTGTCATCGTCAATTCTTTCCAATAGGGCACGAGTTCAAAAATATGAAGCATGTATTAGAAAAAACAGGGTTTAGAATGATCCTCCACCTCTATCATTGATAGGCATTCAAATTTGGGAGATAGTTTCTTATTTGCCTAAAGTTACAAATTGCCCCATACATGAAAGACTTCTTAGATATGGGTTGAACATAACTAGACCAAACAAAGCATATTTTGGGAGTTGCTATATTAGAAGGATAATCTTTTGCGACACAATATTGATGTGATGCATATTAAGATTTTCTTTTTTTACAATTTGTTCAGCAGAGAGATGGACGTCAAGGGGAAGACAAAAGACAGCTAGACTTACAAGAAATTACAGGAGAAGGGAATTGTGGCTGCAGGAACTACCAAATGGAAAAATTATAAAGCCCAAACCTAGCTTTTCATTCACATTGGTTAAGAAGCATGAAATATATGTGTGGGTGAAAAATTTGAGGATCTCAGAAGGATATGCTTCAAATTTAGACGAGAGAGTAGATCTGAGTGAAGGGAAGTTGATATGTATGACATGTTATGACTGTCATGTTTTCATGGAAACTTTGATTCCTATGGCTTTTTTCTATTTACCTGAAAGGATATGGAAGCCTATTATAGAGATAAGTGTTCTTTTTAAAGATTTATGTTATGGTCAGTTATTGGACTTTCGTTTAGACAAGATGGAGGAAAATATTCCTGTTATTATTATAAAACTGTGGAAGTCTTTCCATGTGGTTTCTTCAGTGTGATGGGGCATCTTCTGATCTATCTTGTGAAAGAAGCCTGTCTTGGTGATCCTGTTCATACACGGTGGATCTATTAACTGAAAGGTAATGATTATTCTTACATAAGTAATTAACCTTTATATAATATAGTCATTCGTTAATATATTCACATTCTTATATATATATATATATATATTGGACGCTGCAAATGATCAATTTGGCAAAGGAGACAGATTGAAGAGTCAATTATGCAAGTTTATCTTGGCAATGAAACTAGTGACATTTACTTCATTTACTCTACAGATGTTGTCCTTTGAACGAGTAATACACCAACTCGTAATGATAAGGGTGATTGTGATCCTATATTTTCACCTATTTTGATTTTTAATCAAAGTGGACAAGGATCTAAGAGGCATGGAAGACAAAGCCTTACTCGTATGGAATATCAATCAGCTATGACCCATATTTTGCTTAATGGTCTCTAAATTCAGCTGTATGTTAAGTAAGTTTTAAATTATGTTAACTTTAAATTATAAAGTTAGAATTGAGAATTAACTCACAGAAAATGAATTTGTCAATAATAACTTGTTTGTAAACATATGGGGCAACGAAGTTTTAAAGATTTTTGTCACGAATGGCCCCACACGTACATATATTGTCCGCTCTGTCCCCACAGGGTCGCACGGTTTTGTTCCTCCCAGGCAAGCCTGGGAAAATGCGTATACAAGGTGAGAGTGACACAGCGGAAACTGCTACTCGACACATGCATATATTGTCCGCTTTGGGGCGTTATGTGTCGCCGTCCCCCTCAATGTTTTCTTCTCGGCAGGTGTTATGCATCGTCGTCCCTGCCAGAACGCATATGCACATGTAAGGTTCCAAACTCAACATATAGCCTAGGAACTCCCCCTCTTTTTTCAATGTGGAATTCGCTTAAGTGAGCTACAAGCGTTACGTATTGCCGTCCCTGCGCTCACCCCCCGTAGGGACTCAGCATCCTCGCTGAGGTTTGCCCCACCATCGTACTAGCAGAGAGTCATCTCTGATACCATCTGTCATGATAGGACCCATACGTGCATATATTTTTCGCTCTGGCTCTACAGGGCCGCACGGTTTTGTCCCTCCCAGGCAAGCCTGGGAAAACGCATATACAAGCTCAGAGTTACACAGCAAAAACTGCTACCTAACACATGCATATATTGTCTGCTTTGGGGCATTACGTGTCACCGTCCCCCACACAATTTTGTTCCCGGCAGGAGATATGCATCGCTGTCCCCGCCAGAATGCGTATGCATATGTAAGGTTCTAAACTCAACATATAGCCCAGGAACTCCTTCTCTTTTTCCAATGTGGGATTCGCCTAAGTGAGCTACAGGCGTTACGCATCGTCGTCCCTGCACTATTCTATCACAACCCAACCCAGGGGCCGTGATTAGTGCCGATTGGGCACCCAGACAAACACTAAATTGGATCCACTTATAATGGCTAAGAAATTTATTGAAATTTTAGCAGAGTTTCCTCTGTTTTACTGACTAGCCACACCTGTAAACAACGAACCCAACAAACAACAAACATCACTATACATACATACATGGGCTGACAAGGTCACCACTGCGGCAGAACTGCCCAACAAACATTTCATACAATCGAAGTCACACCAACACAGTTCCCATACCCATATGTATCCACAAAGCTCTAAACACACAAACGGGATCATAGGACAGGACAGGACCCCGTCATACCCCCGAATATATATACGAATGCAAAATACAGAATATATGTGTACATGTATATACCAAAAGATCTGCTCCTGATGCAAAGGGAGCACATCAACCGCAGATAGAGATCCTAGGCAGATGGTTCTCTAACCTGTACATCTGTACCTACGGGCATGAACGCAGCCCCCTCAAAGGAAGGGGGTCAGTACGAAAAATGTATCAAATATGTCAAGTAGAAAGTATGAAATGTAAGTAAGAGTAATAATCCAAATAAAATATATAAGTCAAACCTGGATGAAAACATCAAAATAGTTATTTATTCAAACATCAAAATAATGCATATCCGATGGGAACGATGGCGACCTCTAAACTCGCGCCATACCACATCATAACATCGGAAGTTTTAAATATCCAAAATCTCCAACACAAATCCCAAATGTAACATAGGTGAGCTGAGGCGAAGAGGCCACACACTCACATCAAAGGATAGGTGAGCCGAGGCGAAGGGGCCAGGCACTCACATATCATCATGCATAAAGGTCATCATGCCCGTTATATAAGTGAATTGTGGTGAAGGGGCCAAGCGCTCATGTGGGACAAGGCAAAGTCGCCAAACACTCACATGTCATGATGCCAACATATCCCAAGCCCAGCTCCTTATGCCTCCAAAACTAAAAAAACGGCCCATGGGCAAACTGACCCGCAGTATCCAACCTACTTCGGAGCATATATATATACATATAGTTTTACATAAGAACGTTAATGATCGACCCGAGAATCGGTGAGCAAAACCAAAAATGGCCCTAATAAAGTCGTGCGAATCACATGCATGAAAACTAGTTTCAAAAACTTAGTAATATACAAATTGTTCATCTTTGAAATCAAGAAGTTATTTGTTTATGAAATTTGTCAAAATTGCTCAACTTCACACATAAAAGTGATTTCAAGGAACTTACTTAATTTCGCATCATACACATCACTAAACAAACTTCAAAATAATTTTTAAAGTGATTTCGGAACAATAAAACCCATAGCTTTCCAACTATTTAACCTTCGGTCAAACGAACATTATTCAAGAATTTTTAAAGACTCAGAAGTTATGGATGGGACTAACTTAGCAAAATTGTGGCAAGTAATGTACATAGGTCCCATTTAGGCTTTTCACAGAACATTATGGGCATTTGCACCCTCCAATAACATACATTCTCTTAACATACTCAACTATTTCATATTTTTAACAACTTGCGTGTTCTATATGGCAAGAGTCAAAATATAAATGCTATTTTATGAAAGTCCCAAGGAGTGGACATAAGACATACTTGGACCCAAATTGTGAAGGAAAAGGAACTTTTCAACTATAAGACTTTGACACAACGTAACTAATTCATGCTAAGAGGTAGAAATCTTTACATACCTTGATTCCTTTCCTCCAACTAACTCCAACACAAGACCAATCCAATTTATGCTTCTGGATGTCCCACGTCTACACGAATCACAATAACACCAATGATTAGTAACCATAGAGTGTCTTCAATCCTAGCTTTCTAGTCCCAAATTTTATAAAAATTTCAGCAGCATTTCCCCTTAACATACGCCGCCCCGAGAATTCAACTCGGCTCAAACAGTCAACAACAATAACAACAACAACAACCTACAACATCAATAAACCTTCTCCAATATCATCACAACATCAAAATACCACAAAACAGTATTGCGACATAAATGGTAAAACAGGGCAGCATTAATTCAAACATAGATCTACCATATTCAGGCCTTTCTATATACTCCAGGAACCATGATACATCACTCCAACGCCCAACGCAAACCCCCAACGCTAAAACATAACGTTATACCTTCTTTAGGGCTCCAATTCAAGCTAACTTTCATGTAAACATTAATATGGTTTTTTCCAACACTTCTTTCACCCCACAGAGACTATTTTCATAACAAATGAACATAAACACATAATTATAAATCCATATATCATCATAAGAAACTTGTCCTCAATTCTAACCCCAAATTCAAAATTCAAAATTCAATTAATAACTAACCTTTTTTCATGTTTTACCTTCATTATAATACACTCCTAACATACCTACAAGCTTTAATTGACAAGAATTAAGCTAGAAATTAGCATACCTTTCAAGCTCCGTACAAGACCCACATCCTCCTAGCCGTCGAATCAAGCATTTTCTTGACCAACTAACGCCTCTACGCCACTTAGGGGTTCCAATATAATAAGCTTGAAGAGTCAAATAATCAAAAACTTGAAAAAAAATAATTTGTTTCTTTCTCCTTGACCTGGACGAACCTACAACTTGTGAGAACAAGCTTTTACCTTAATTATTTCTAAGTATAGACTGCCTCTCTTGTTAAAAGATAACTCACAATGTTGTATACATATATACTCAAGTCCACACATGGACTAATAGGAATTGGACACACACATATGACCCCACACACTTTTATTCTTAAGGATTTAACTTAGAGCAAAATTAACTTTTAGTACCAAAATTTAGCAAATTGAACCAATGAAGGACTTATGGGTTCTAACTTACGGGGTCTAATATTCTCCCCCCTTAAGAACATTCGTCCTTGAATGTCATATCAACCATACAAGTTTTGTCTATAATACCACATCTGACTTACGGGTTCTAACTTACGGGGTCTAATATCCTCTCTCTTATTATTGCGCCACAATATCTTAACTGAAGCTACATCCTTGTTCTGAAGTTTCCTAACTTGACGGTCTAGTATAGCGATGGGTTATTCCTCAAAAGTCAATTCCTCCGTAACCTTCATCTACAGGAAAAATTCTGGAAGGATACCCGATGTATTTACAAAGCATGGAAACATGAAATACTGGGTGAACTCCCCTCAAATCCTCTGGCAACTCTAACTCATAGGCAACTTTGCCTATTCTGCGGACAATCTGATATGGACCAATGTACCTTGGACTATTCTTCCCCTTCTTACCAAATCTAATAACGCCCTTCATGGGTGATACTTTTAGGAATACCCAATCTCCAACCTGGAACTCTAATTGGCGACGACGATTATCGGCATAAGACTTTTGACGGCTCTGGGCTGCTAATAACCGCTCTCGAATGAGTTTCATTTTGTCCACCGCTTGCTGGATTACATCTGATCCAATCAACTCCGTCTCACCAACTTCAAACCAACCAATCGGTGATTGACACTTCCTACCTTATAATGCATTGTATGGTGCCATTTGAATGCTAGAATGGTAACTGTTATTATATGCAAATTCGATCAACGGCAAATGTTCATCCCAGCTACCGTGGAAATCCATCACGCAGGCCCATAACATATCTTCTAACGTCTTGATAGTGCACTCGGCTTGACCATCTGACTGGGGGTGTAATGTTGTGCTAAGACTTACTTGCATACCCAAACCTACCTGAAATGATCGCCAAAAATTTACCGTAAACTGGGCGCCTCTATCGGAGATAATGGATACAGGAACTCTGTGAAGCCGTATAATCTCCTTAATATACAATCTGGCGTAGTCCTCAGCCGAGTAGGTAATACAAACTAGAAGAAAATGAGCTGATTTTGTCAGCTTGTCAACAATAACCCAGATAGTGTTATACATTCGTGGAGTGCGAGTCAAGCCTGTAATAAAGTCCATATTGATAGTCTCCCACTTCCACGCCGGTATCTCCATTTCCTGCAACAACCCTCCAGGCTTCTGATGTTCTATCTTTACCTACTAATAGTTCGGGCATTCGGCAATAAACTCTGCTACATCACGTTTCATACCATCCCACCAATACAAGCACTTAAGGTCATGGTACATCTTTGTCGACCCAAGGTGAATAGAATAACGAGCATGGTGTGTTTCGCCCATAACCTGTTGGCGCAAGCCTGCAACATCTGGTACACATAACCTACCTCTGAACAATAAGATCCTATTAGGAGAAAGGTCAAATGGGGTCTGCTTGTTCTCTAGGGCCATGTCCCTGTATCGAACTAACATAGGATCTTCATATTGACTCTGCTTAATCTCTGCCACAATAGAAGGTTCAGCTATGCCTCGGACAGAAACTCTTGCATTACCCGAGTTTGCCAATCAAACTCCCAGATTAGCTAGCTACTGAATATTCTGTATTATCTCCTTTTTCTCTAGGGGTGAGTCAGCTAAACTGCCTATGGACTTGCGACTGAGCGCATCTGCTATGACATTGGCTTTCCTTGGATGATAGAGAATATCAATATCGTAATCATTCAGCAATTCTAACCACTGCTGTTGGCCGCAAGTTCTGCTCTTTTTGCTTAAATATATGCTGGAGACTTTTATGATCTGTAAAAATATCAACATGACCACCATACAAATAATGCCTCTAAATTTTTAAAGCATGGATCACCGCAGCTAACTCCAAGTCATGGGTAAGGTTATTCTGCTCGTGCTTCTTAGGCTGCCGGGAAGCATAGGCTATCACTTTGTTGTGCTGCATTATTGATACATAACCCAAACCCACATAGGAAGTATCACAATAAACTATGTACCCATCTGGACCATCAGGCAAGGTCAAAACTGGAGTTGTAGTTAATTTCTCCTTCAACATCTAAAAGCTGCACTCACAGGCGTCGGACCACTGAAACCTCGCCATTTTTTGCGTTAGCTTTGTAAAGGGCGCTGCAATCATAGCAAATTTCTCTATAAATAATCTGTAATAACCAGCTAGGCTCAGAAAGGTATGTACCTTCATTGGCATTGTGGGCCTGGGACAACTCTTTACGGCCTCAATTTTCTAGGAATCTACCCGGATGCCTTCAAATCCTATAACATGGTCCAAGAATGCTATTGAAGATAGCCAAAACTCGCATTTCGAGAATTTTGCATATAAATTTTGGGGAAGAAGGATGCCAAGAACTTTCTCAGGTGATCTGCATGATCCTTCACGGATCGAGAATATACTAGGATGTCGTTAATGAACACAATCACGAATACATCCCAGAATGGTTTAAACACTCGATTCATAAGGTCCATACACACTGCTGGAGCATTTGTTAGCTCGAAGGACATAACTGCAAATTCATAATGTCCGTAGCGAGTTCTGAATGCTATTTTAGGGATATCTTCTTCCCACACCAGCACCTGGTGATCCCCTAATCACAGGTCTATTTTTGAGAAATACCTAGCTCCCTACAACTGGTCAAATAGATCATCAATCTTGGGGAGGGGGTATTTATTCTTAACAGTTACCTT
>JAOTQJ010155548.1:0-29930 GCA_025642045.1 Solanum sejunctum | reverse complement strand
TATATGATATACTCTATATAAAGTATTGCATTAGACCATACCCGATCGGGGGGAACAAGAGCCTGGGTAACCATGTTAGGGGTTTATACTCATCAACCATGCGAGGGATTTATACTTCGTCACCATATTGGTAAGGTGTGATTGCCATCAACTATCTGAGGTGTTTATACCACACAACCACCAAGGGATTTATACCTTGAATAGCTAGCTTAATCTCTTCTACACATATGATATCCTATATAAGCATGAGTTAATTAAGCATATTTTACTCTAGCATTGATCATACATGCCATATTGCTATATTATGCGTATTGACTATTGTTATGCATTATGGTTATGATGCCTATCTATTGTTGCATTGCATCCTACATACTTAGTATTTTCAAATGTACTAATGCATACTCATGCCTACATGATATCACCATGTAGGGATCGAAGCCCAAGTTGATCATCGTTCTTCTCCACGTGGCTAGTTTGGTGCTACTCAAGCTAGTTGGTGAGTCCTCCTCTTTGAGGACCATAGTATATGTTTCTTTTATTATGTATTTAACACTCTTCTTCACTTTCTGTTAGACTATAAGGGTGAGCCCGGTTGCTTTGCCTTGGCTGCCACTCTTATCTCTCTGGTAAAGGTGTTGTTGGACATGCTATGTATCTATGATATGAGCCTTGACTCTTCTCCCTTGATTATGATATTGTGCAAACTTTCCCCTTAGTCCCATTGCCGTTATTTCTACTCTTTTATGTCATTTAAATGCTTCAGCGACCAATGTTGTGCAATGATAAGTTCAGAGGCTTGTTTGGGAACCCTTTGAGCTCCCTATTTGTCGTGTCACGTCTACGCCCTATTTTGGGCTATGACATTGAAAATCTTTGACGTTGATGTATATGCTTTGATTGATCTGGGTATCACTCTTTCCTTTGTTACCCCTTTTGTTGCTAAAAAAATTCCATGTTGACCCCAAGTTGTTGCATGAGTCATATGAAGTTTCTACTCCTATTGGTGCCTGTACGGTTGCTAGGGAAGTTTCTAGAAGTTGTACTATTTGCATTTTGCATAAGTTGTTGCCTTGTAATCTTTTTGAATTAGACATGGTAGATTTCAATGTCATTCTAGGGATGGATTGGTTGCATATCGACTATGCTTCTATTGATTTTAGAACCCATAGGGCCAAGTTTCAATTTTCTAATGAACCCTTACTTGAGTGGGAAAGTCATGATGTGGTGGTCAAGGGTAGATATATTTCATGCATTAAAGCCCATAAGTTGATTTTTAGGGGGTGTTTCTATCATCTTGTAAGGGTGAAAGATGTCAAGGCCGAAGTCCCTTCCATTGAATCGGTTCTGGTTGTAAACGAGTTTTTTGATGTATTCCCAAATGACATTCCTGGTGTCCCTCCTAAAAGGGAGATAGATTTTGGCATAAATCTCCTTCCCGATACTCAACCTATCTCCATTCCCCCTTACTGTATGGCCATGGCAGAGTTGAAGGAGTTAAAGGAACAATTGAAAGATTTGCTGGAAAAATCACCTTGGGGTGCTCCAGTGTTGTTTGTGAAAAAGAAGGATGGGTCACTTAGAATGTACGTTGACTACTGTCAACTCAATAGGGTCACCATCAAGAATAGGTATCCTCTTCTTCCAAGTATTGATTATTTGTTTGACCAATTGCAAGGGAATAACTTCTTCTATAAGATTGATCTTCGGTCCGAGTATCATCAAGTAAGGGTAAGAGAGTGTGATATTACCAAGATGGCCTCCCGAGCTAGATATGGGCATTATGAGTTTATTGTGATGTCATTTGGGTTGACTAATGCACCGACCATCTTCATGGATCTAATGAATAGGGTGTTCAAGGTACTAAGTGAATAGATTAAAATATCATCAATGAAGACCATGATAATGGAATCAATGGGCCTAAACTATGACCTGTAGAAGCTTTTACGACTCGAATTGGGACCCAAAAATGTACTTCCAAAAGTCATTCCATAAGTTGACAGTATGGGTCATAGTTCAATCTACGACCCATAAGTCAGGGTCGTAGAATCACTTTGCTCTGGCAGTCTATAGTAAAATGACCACAACTTCTTGCTTCAAACTCCAAATGAAGCAATCATGGTGGAGTTGTCAAGATAATTCAAAGATCTTTAACTTGACATATTATGAGTCACCTAATTCTTTATAAGTTTACTCTTTCATAATCTAATGTGAAAAACTTAATCAATAGGAAAGTTTTGAACTCAATTAAGTACTAGAGGTCTCTCATGACCCGAATCCACTTTTAGCACACTTCTCACCTATATTAATGAGCCTTAAAATATAGGTATAAGTGATACATTACTAGTTTTAATCTTCGGTATTTGCAATGAAAACTTTGGATCCTAAGAATAGAATTATGAGGTGTTACAATATCTCCCCCTAGGGATCATTCATCCTCGAATGAAGATGGGATTAAGGAATATTAAGGATGATTGCTACTTATACACTAGTTTCTCAATAGGAAACCACTTAGACAACTTATAACTCGTATTTAAGGATGTATCTTAACTCAATGATAGAATTAAGGAATATTACTTTTAGGCTCGACATTTGAAGGCACAAATAAGTGAGGGTATCTAGTTTTCATGTCTTCTTAAGATTCCTAAGTAGCTTTTTGAATGAACTGGTTCCTTCACAATACTTTAACTGAAGCAATTTCTTTGATCCTCAATCTGCGAACCTGATGATCTAGAATCTGAATTGAGATCTCTTCATGTGACAAGTTGTGTTTGAAACCAATACTCTCTATGAGAAGAACCAGTGCAGGGTCTCTCAAATACTAATTAAGCATAGAAACCTGTAATACTATATGGATAACAGGTAACTCTGGCGGCAATTTCAATTGATATGCCACATTATTAATCCTCCTAATAATTTAGTGGGGGACAATATATCGAGGACTAAGCTCCCGTTTTTCTCAAATCTCATAACTCCCTTTATCAATGAAACCTTTAGGTACACCTAATCACCTATCTCAAATTCCAGGTCTCTTCTTTCAACATCAACATAAGAACTTTCTACCTGATTTGAATGTATTTAATTTCTCTTGAATAACTTTACCTTTGCTATAGCTTGATGGACCAAATTAGGTCCTATCAATCCAACCTCGCTAACTTTGAACCACCCAATAGGCGACCTACACCTTCTCCCATAAAGAGTCTCATATGGTGCCATTTGTATGCTAGCTTGGAAATTATTATGATAAGAAAATTCAATCAAGGGTACGTGATCATCCCAGTTACCTTTGAAATCTATAACACATACCTAAATATGTCTTCAAGAATCTATATGGTCTGCTCTCTTGCCTATCTATCTAAGGATGAAAGGATTTACTAAAATTATCTTCGTACAAGCCCTTTCTGAAAGGACTTCCAAAATTGGGATATGAACTAGGCTTCTCTATCTAAAATTATGGATAGGGGAACCCCATGCAATTTGACGATTACTTAATATCAAGCCTGGCATAGCCCTCAGTTGTATTGGTTATCTTGGCAGGTAGGAAGTGATCTAACTTTGTAATTTTGTCCCATATTAAATCATGTTATCATTGAGATTGGGGTAAGCCTTTTGTGAAGTCTATATTTATCATCTATTATGTCCACTCTGGGATTTCAATATTTTGTTTTTCTACCTTAACTTGTTGGCAATTCAGGTATCTAGATACGATCTTCGCAATGTCCTTCATCATACCATCCTACCAATAAACCTCATGCAAGTTTCTATACATTTTTGTTGCACCTAGATAAATAGAGTATCTGGAGTTATGAGCCTTAGCTAGAATCCTATCTCTAAGACCATCAACACTTGTAAACTTAGTTTACCTTGGTATCTCAGAACTCCATCTCCCATTTTTGCAAGCACCAATACTTTTTGTTTCTAAAAATCTTCTTTCAAATAAAAGAGGATGGGATTCTGGTCTTGCTTCTTTTTCACCTCCACCACTAAGGATGACTTTGCCCCATTTTTAACAATCGAACCACCTTCATCAGAATATTTGTACTCTCAAGCATGCCGGTTGGTGCACTTCTTTAGGTAATTGTTTCTTTCCATCCTCAATGTCTGTAGTGCTCCACATTGGTCAACCTGCTAAGAAGCATCAACTACTACATTAGCTTTACCTAGGAGATAGAGGATGCTCATGTCAGAGTCCTTTAATAACTCTAATCATCTCCTCTGTCTTAGGTTCAACTCCTTCTCACTGAATGCATATTGCAAGCTCTGGTGGTTAGTGAACACATCCATATGCCTTCCATAAAGATAGTGTCTCCAAATTTTCATAGCAAACACCACAATATCAAGCTCAAGATAATGAGTTAGATAGTTCTTCTTATGATTTTTAAGCTATCTTGAGGTATATGGTATCATCTTACCTCCTTGCATCAATGCACCCCTAGAACAACTTTGGAAGCATCACAGTATACAACAAAGCCATCTGTTTCCTTGGGTAGGAACAAAATCAGAGCTATAGTCAGCCTAGTTTTCAACACTTGAACACTCTTCTCACAGGCTTCAGACCACAGGAACTCAACCTTCTTTTTCAGTTAGCTTGGACAAAGGAGATGAGATGCAAGAAAACCCCTCCACAAAATGCCTGTAGTAACTTGCTAAACCCAAGAAACTCTTTATCTCTGTTGAAGTTGTGGGTCTTGCCTGGTTTTTTATAGCCTTAATCTTTTGATCAACATGAAATCCCTCATCAGAAACAATATGACCCAAAAATGCCACAGATGCAAACTAGAACTCATATTTAGAAAATTTGGCATACAACTACTGGTCCTTAAGGGTCTGAATGATAATTCTAAGATGGTTAGTATGCTCCTCCTCATTGCGAGAGTACATCAGGATGTTATTTATAAACACAATGACAAATATATCTAGGTACTGCCTTAACACTCTATTCATAAGATCCATGAAAGCTACTGGTGCATTAGTCAGTCGGAATAACATGACTAAAAACTCATAATTACTAAAGTGGGTTCTGAAGGCTATTTTAGGAATGTCACTTTCTCTAACTTTGAGCTGATGGTACCCAGATCTGAGGTCTATATTCGAGAAACAAGTAGCACCCTGGAGTTGGTCAAACAGGTTATCAATGTTGGGAAGAGGATACTTTTTCTTTATGGCGACCATGTTTAATTGGTGGAAATCGCATATTCTAAAAGAACTATCCATTTTATGCATGAAGAGAACTTGTCATGACTAAGCCTAGGCCATAGACATGACCGGAGAATGGGGAGCCCGAAGGAACCCCAAACAAGTCCCATAGCATATCATTACACATCCTTGGTCAATAACTAAATGACATTTGAAGAATGGAAATAGGGGGAAAAGGGACTAAGGGGAAACTTGTCATAACATAGAGTCAAGAGGTAATAGAATCAACTCATAGCATAAATACATAGTTTTGTCTAACAACACCTCTACAACATAGATAATGGCAGGGGCCAAGACATATAACCGATCTAACCCTCATAGTCATAAGTACATGGTAAAATAAAGAGAATCTTAATACATAATGTAAGAGAATAGTCTTTGTCCACAGAATAGAGGACTCACTAAAGGCTAACTTGAATAATCCATCTAGCCATAAGAAGAATCAATAGTAGCTCTGGTCCCTACATTATAATATCATGTAGAAAAGAGTATGCATTAGAATATTTGAATGTATTAAGTATGTGGGATGCAATGCAATAAGGGATAGACATCATAATCCAAAATGCAAAACGATAGGCAATAGACATACTATAGCAAGATGGCATGTATGATCAATGAATAAGAAGACATGCTTAAGTATATCATGCTCATATAGAATATCATATATGAAGAATGAGCCCAAGCAAGCTATCTAAGGTACAAACCCACCCTTGGTGGTTGATGGTCATCACACTCGACCATCTATGGTGATGAAGTATAAACCCCTTCCATGGTTGATGATGGTCACACCCCAAATATCTATGGTGACAAACTATAAATCCCTCGCATGGTTACCCGGGATCTTTTCCCCTCGGATCGGGCATGGTCTATGCAACACTTTATACAGGATTTATCATAGGCTCTAATGCAATATATTTCATGTCGGAATAAACATATACATAAGCTCATTTCATCATCAAAACATCATTCATGTCTTATCTCATGCTTTGGACATTCAATTCCTCAAGAAACCATAACCAAACATTTTATCAAACATCGTGGGGTTGTGTAATTGGGGGGAGGGGAAGATCATGCAACTTATAGATGAAATCATGTAGGAAAATCAGTGGTAAAACCTTTAATCAACATCTTGCAACACCCCCAAGACATTCGTACCAAGACCCGTCATCAATTCCAAAATTAGATCCAAGATTTGATGCTCAAAACATGCTTAAATAGCCATACTTTCATGTATTAAAATCACTGTGTAGTAAATTTTACAATATTCAAGACCCACATGTAAAATCAACTTGAAATCATGCATTATTAAGTAAAAGAGTGTTTAGGCACCATGGGTGAAAGGACCCAATGGTTCAAGGCCACATACCTTAGCTTTGGAGAGGTTCTTGAAGAAGACTTTAACTAAGATTTGGAGCTTGAGTGAAATCCTTGAAGAATCCCTAAGATTGGTCTTGAATTTGGGACTTGCATTTAGGGTGAAATATGAGTCTTAAGTGTTTGAGAGGGTATTGGTGAATGTTTAGGATGATATGAGTTTGAAATAAGGCTAAGTATCAGTAAAAACATGTATGGGAACCCTTGGCCCAAAGACTTAAAAGTGTTGGACTGAAATAAAAAAAAAGACCAAAATAACACAGGTCCGCGTTGCGGAGGCAACGCAGATGCTCATTAGAAATCTACATTTTCTGCACGATTGAGGTTTAGAAAATGGGCATAAATCATTCATCTAAACTCGGAATGAGGTGAAATAAAGTGCGTTGGAAAACTAATTCAAAGGGATTTAAGTTGTTAGGTCATGGTCTACTCAATTCTTTGTTACTAAGAGATACAACCCTTCAAAGTTGGCCCTTCTAAATAGAGTCCATTGGGACTTTTGGATTTTGATACAGTTGCTCTAAAATTTTGATTAGACCGATTTTCCACCCAATTTGACCCACTAAACAAGAATATAAAGTTTGATTTTAGAAATAACGAATGGATTTTTAGATATATGGAAAACAAGATTCTGGTCATTTCAAGGCACGTTTTCGGGCACTTTTTGGGATCTTTTCAATATCTCCCCCTTGGGAACATTTGTCCCCGAATGTAGAAGAGACTTACAAGACAAGAATAATCATGAACAAATCAGCCCCAACAAGAGTGCAACATTACATTTAAAACACCATTTTCAACATCTAAACATAAGTTTAAAACAACCATAAACTTGCCAACTTAAACATGAATGCATATGAATGACATAGGGGCTAAAATGCAAGACTTGAAATCATAAAAGGGACTTATTGTGTTATCATAAGCTTGAATAGAATGAAAGAGATATGGATGTCGCCCCTCCATGCCCGCTCCGGCTCCCCGAGAGTCAAATACGAATAGACGACTTTTCCCAAATGGCCTTGAAGGACACTACATCATTATCAATCAGCTTCTCCCCTCATCCATCCAACACCCCCATCGGGACCTTTTCTTAAGCCAACTTACCGTCCTTAACACCCACAACTCAAAGTGTTCTATAATACTAGAGTCACCAACAAATCACATCCACCTAGAAGCATGAAGAACCAGATGAACCATATTTACACCCATAGACAATTCCCAAACTTATGCAATCTTTTCAGCCTCTTCTACACTATAAGGACTCATAATCCTCAACTCAATTGTCAACCTTAAACTCATCCAACCCACTTGGTACCATGGACCACCATCTACCCCTAGGGAGACAACCCCCAGTCTATCATCTTCTCAACCAAAACTTCCAACTATAGTAGGCTAAAATCGAGGCCTTGGTTAATATAAATCTCCCCAACGAACAAAGATTTGGAGCTATCAATAACTCTACATTACCATGCTCAACTTCCTCCAACCTAATCCCTAAATCTAACCAAACAATAGATTGCTCAAGTCACCTCTTTACCACCATCATCAACACATGCTAGGCTACTTAGGGCATCAATCACAATACTAGCCTAATTGGGAAGGCTAATGCACGTTCATACCATATTTCTTAAGGGGCTCTAACCATCTTCTTGCTACCCACAATGCCCACTTATTATATTTAGCGAACAACCTCTCATCCTCCAAGGCTTGCAACACTACCTTTAAATAATTCACAAACTTTAAACAAATTGATACCTCAACACTAGCGGCCACCACAAACATATCAAGGTAGGGTTTGAAGAACCTTTTCATGAAACCCATAAACATAACCGATGCATAAGCCAACCAAATAACTCCACCAATAGTCAAAATGCTCACTCCTAGTCGGAAAATTACACTTAGGGATATCACCTACCCTCATCCTCACTTGGGGTCGAATCTCAAACCAAGATCAATCTTAGAGAAGTGACTAACCCATCGTATTACAACCACACGGGTTCTACACTCATTAGAAACATGCTATGCAAGTAGCCCAAACTACCCCAAGACCCTCATCATAACAAGCTAAGTGGTCATCCCACAAGAATACTTATAATATGCATGTACATACTCTCAAAGATGCAATAGTCATTTTCCAAATCATTTCAATGCACAATTGGGCTTAAAATCCAAACACCATTTATAACAATGCATACTTAGGCTCAAATGCCAAAATCATAATTTCATAGTCATAATACTCATGCATCGGAATGGCCCGTTCATATACAAAATGGTGCAAGCACCCAAAATGCTTAAAGAACCAAAATGAAAGACATATATGTGATAACAATATTGTCATAACCAACCTTTTATCAAAGTCATACCATAAAACGAAATTGGACTTATCTATAACATAAATAATCCATAGAATTACCCGTGTACATGAACACATATGCTATGAACAATGAGGAAATGACATAGGTAATTAAGACTCTATTTAAAATAAACATTTATATTACAAAGTTGAAGTGAAAACATAATTAATTTCATATTCAAATCCATAGTGTAATATCTCATGCATAAATAATTTCAAAAGGGGGACATACATACTTATAACTTCACAAACCCAAAGTAAATCCTCATATAACGGTTTAAATCACCTTGAAATCATCAAATAAACACTGCCCATGCATCAATAGAGTTTTAGGAATCATAATATTCAAATTCTAAAATAAAATAAGTAAAAATCCATGTAAGTTTTCTTGAAAATAAATTTTTTGAAAAGGACTTAACTTCATACTTGCATAATCATAGATAATTTCATGAATTCATAACATACTTGATAACCTATATTCATCATGAAGTCACTTGACTTATAAAACATGCACATATCTTGAGAATTCTTAACTTGGCATGTCATCAAACACTTGATGGTCACATATGAGGACATGTTTAAATCAAGCAAAATGCAATAGTATAGATCATGAAATAGTGAAATCAATGCATCTTAAAAACATCATGGTAAAATTCCATCATGGGTAACTTGTAAATCGTACTAAAACTTCACAATAGTTCATAGATTGCATAGCTTAAATCATGTATAGTCTCAATAGACAAATATCACTTCATAGTATAAGCTAAAATAGATATTTATACATAATTAACAATATCAAACAAAGCCCTAATGTATTTCATGCTCATATTTCATAATAATAGATACTCATAGGAAATACATCTGGAAACCATACAATTTTCATAAAAAGGAAGATTGGGCTTCATCGATGAAAGAAACCTTTGAATGAAACGTTTATACATATGAGTCTACCAGCACCAAGGGATAACACAAGAAATAGCAACGCTCAGACCTATTAAATCACCCTACTCAAAATGTCGATCACAACATGGACTTACCTAGGGTCAAATAAGTCATAGGAGCAACAATAGAAGAGAATCTACTCACAATCCTCGGCAATAGCCTACTAACCCAAGAGGCTTCTAATACCCAAGGAAGTCAAGGGTCTAGGCTACTCTCTAATCACCTTCGTCTTACTAAAGTCCACCTTAATACCCTTACCCGGCACCATACAACCTAGGAAGGCAACCTCTTACAACCAAAATTCCAATATCACCCACTTAGCACCTAACCTTCTACCTTGAACTCGCAGTACTATCCTCAAATGATTCACATGCACTACCTCAATAGGGAACGAACCAAATTATCATCACCAAAACCACCATAAACCTGTTAGGGTAAGGACTAGAGATCTTACTCATGAGACTTATAGGCATAATAGCTGTGCTAGTCAACCAAAGATACTACCCCAACTTCAAACATCAAAAAAGGACATTCAAAGCCTCATCAATTACCAATGACAATTCTATAAGTAACCAACATAGATTCAACACCTTCAATTCTCACAAGATGAAAATGCAACCCCTTGGAGACCAGTAGTACCTTAAGTCAAGAATGGACCTACCACCCTTGCTATTATTTGACAACCTCCAACTTAAAGACGGGTTTATTAGGGAGTCGGATCCTAACTCTATGGGTCCCACCATCCATAGAGACACAACATGCATGCAACTATTCCATCCCAAGTACAACCTCACAGTCCACCACATCGAATCTAATAAGCCACAAAGCAAGACCTAATGCAATGCAAACCCAGATCAACACCTATGAACTTTCTAGCAACAATACACCCAACCAGGAGAATAGACACCAAAGATCCACACAATCACTTAGTCACGTAAGAAGCCCCATCATAAACCAAAATAATAGAGAAAAAATAGTGAAAATTGGATCCATTAAAATTAATACCTTATACTTACCTTCCTTCGCCTTCCTCCTTGAAGCGGCATGATCAACTAAAGGAGCAAAGACCATTCGTTAGAGGGAAAAGTCCTATCTCACTTCTAAGGCACGACATAGACCATGAAGAAGGGAAAAATTTCCTAAAATATCCCATAGCCTCTTACTCATAGTAATTGTGCACAACATAACCATGAATAAGACTCTAATCGACACGGTGTGTTTTACTCCAAGGATCTATCAATCTAGTGCTCTGATACCATCTTTGTTACAACCCATGCCTAGGGACTAGACGTGACCAGCGAATGAGGAGCCCAAAGAAAACCCAAACAAGCCTCATAGCGTATCATAACCAAAGGCTAGCTTGAATAATCTATCTAGCCATAAGAAGAATCAATAGGAGCTCTGGTCCATACATAGTGATATCATGTAGGTAAGAGTATGTGTTAGCACATTTAAATGTACTAAGCATATGGGGTGCAATGCAACAAGGGATAGGCATCATAATCCAAAATGCAAAATGATAGACAATAGGCATATTATAGCAAGATGGCATGTATGATCAATGCATAAGGAAACATGCTTAAGTATATCATGCTCATATAGTATATCATATGTGAAGAATGAGACAAAGCATGCTATCCAAGGTATAAGCCCCTTGGTGGTTGATGGTGGGCGCACCCCATCAACCATGGTGACGAAGTATAAACCCCTCGCATGTTTGATGGTGGTCGCACCCCTCCAACCATGGTTACGAGGTATAAACCCATCGCATGGTTGATGATGGCCACACCCCAAACATCCATGATGATGATATATAAACCCCTCACATGGTTACCCAAGTTCTTTTCCCCTGGATCGGGCATGGTCTATGCAACACTTTATATAGGATTCATCATAGGATCTAACGCGATATCTCATGTAGACATAAATATATACATAAGCTCATTTTATCATCAAAACATCATTCATATTTTATCTCATGCTTTGGAACTTCAATTCCTCAAGAAACCATAGCTAAACATTTTACCAAACACCTTAGGGGTGTGTAATGGGGGTAAAAGAGCATGCAACTTAAAGATGAAATCATTAAGGAAAATCAATGGTAAAACCTTTAATCAACACCTTGCAACACCCCCAAGACGTTCATATCAAGACCCCTCATCAATTCTAATATTAGATACAAGATTTGAAGCTCAAACCATGCTTAAAAAACCATATTTTCATGTATTAAAATCACTGTACAGTAAATTTCTCAATATTCAGTACTTACATGACAAATCAACTTTAAATCATGCAATATTAAGTAAAAAAGGGTTTAGGCACCATGGGTGAAAGGAACCAATGGTTCAACACCACATACCTTAACTTTGGAGAGGTTCCTCAAGAAGACTTTAATGGAGACTTGGAGCTTGAGTGAAATCCTTTAAGAAATCCTTAAGAGTGCTCTTGAGTTTGGGACTTGAATTTAGGGTGAAATTAGAGACTAAAGTGTTGAGAGGATATTGGGGAATGTTGAGGATGATATGAGGGTGAAATAAGGCTAAGCATAGGTAAAAACATGTATGGGAACCCTTGGGCCACTTGAATGTCTTAGACTAAAATAAAAAAAATAGGTCCGAAATAACACATGTCCACATCGCCTCCACTGGCAATCTGTATTTTCTGCATGAATGAGTTTAACGAAAATAGGCATAAATCCTTCATCTATAAATCCTTTATCCAAACTTAGAATGAGGTACAAAGTGCGTTGGAAAGCTAATTGAAAGGGCTTCAAGTTGGTAGTCGTGGGCTACTCAATTCTTTGTATACTAAGAGATACGACCCTTTAAAGTTGACCCTCCTAAATAGCATCCTTTGCGATTTTTGAATTTTGATATGGTTGCACTAAAATTTAGGTTAGACCCATTTCCCACTCAATTTGACCCCCTAAATAAGAATATGATGTTGGGTTTTTGAAATACCAAATGAATTTTTAGATTTATGGAAAATAAGATTCTGATAACTTTCGAGGTACATTTTTAAGCACTTTTTAGGGTCATTTCAGAACTGGAGCACCCCAAGGTGGTTTGATTTGATGAAACCCTTATGTTGGTGGTCTTTTAGTTTCTCTTTAAACTCCATTAACTCTGAATGATCTATCCAATATAGAGGAATATATATTAGCTGAGTATTTGGTGGATGTCTATCCTAAAGTCTATCTCCTTATCAGGAGGAACTCCAAGTGAATCAACAAAAAAGACTTCTGGAAACTCATTCACGACTGGAACAAACTAGAGAGATGGCGTCTTGACACTAAAAGCTTTGACTCTGACTAGATGGTATATAAACTCCTTTGAATTAATTTTTTGAATTTGAGCTATAGGCAAGCGGAGCTACCCCACCGCTCTAAGACTGGCTCATTGGAAAGTTGAAACATACTGCGTTAGTTCTGTAGTCTATGGAGGCATACCAAGCATGAAGCCACTCTATGCTTAAAATAATGTCAAAATCTACCATGTCTAATTCAACCATATCAGTTAAGGTATCTTTATAGTAGACTGACCTTGGAAAAAACCCTATTGAATCTTCGAGCTAGAATAAATTCTCCAATAGGAGTGGAAACACAAAAATGCCCAAGAAGGCATTCTTGACTGATATCAAACTTCATGGCTACATAGGGAGTCACAAATGATAATGTAGCACTTGAGTATAAAAATGCATAGACATCATAAATAAATGCTTTAAGCATACTACTAACTATATTTGGTGAGTTCTTCTGCTACTTTCTGGTGACCATGGCATACAAACGATTTGCCTCCTCCCCCCGTTCCTTGATACAACACCCCTCTGAACTGGCTTACCCTGTGGTGCTAAAGAAACTAATTGAGATCTATTATCCCTAATGTTCTGCCTTACTATAGGACACTCCTTCAAAAAGTTCTCCACCTGACCACATCTAAAATATCTATTTGTGCCCACAAGGCACTTTCTTGGATGAGACCTGCCATACCTACCACAAGATGGATCATGAGATGATCCCTGAGCTATATACCCCTGTGAATCGCGACCCTAAAATCTATAGCTCTTTGATCCCTTTTCATTCTTAGCTCTCGCTGCAGGTGTACTAGTTGATGAAGGTGCTGGTCCAAATGTCTTTGGCTAAAAGGATGATTGACTAGCACCTCTAACCTACCTCTTGCCTATTTTCTGGCCTGATGTCTTGGCCATCTTTTTTAGGAACTCCATCCATCCTGCATCTTCTCCTCCTCCACCTATTCCATATAAGTCATCAAGCTAGCTATGTCCATATTCCCAATTAGCATAACATTTTTGACATCACTATTAGTCATCCCAAAGAGTCTAGATACAAATAAATCGATCCTAGTATTTATGTCTGCCACTATAGTTGGAGCATAATAGGACAACTGAGTGAATTTGAGGCTATACTCCCGCATACGCGTAGTTTCCTGCTTTAGATTCAGGAACTTTCTCACCTTAGCCTACCTCACTGGGAAAGTACTGTACCAAAAAGGCATTCTCGAATGCTGCCTAACTCAAAGTTAGATCCCTTTCTGCCCTGCCTCTATTCCACGGATCAAACCAGAGTCTAGCTGCTCCTTTGAGCTAGTAGGTAAACAACATAACTCGCTCTGCATTACCTGTATGCATAACTTAAAATACTTTCTGGAACTCGTATATGAAGTTCTTAAGATCCTTCTTCACATCTGACCCCATGATCTCAGGTGCTTTCATCCTTAGAAATTCATGAACCCTGGTGGTATCAGAACTATCATGTATGCACTCTCCTTGTTGACCTCCTTGAGTGGTTATTTCATGTACCAATATCTCCATGGCCTGGAGAAGCTTAACATTAGAAATATCCGTCTGTGGTAGCTGCTCAACAAGCATAGCTTAACCTCTAGGTCCCCCAGGAATTAGTGGATCAGGCTGGTTTGTATTTTGCCTGGCTAGGCTTCTGGTTGCTCTGTGCGGACGCGTGCTATGAAAAGCAACGCGTGAACGCATAAGTTAGAATAGATTAAACAGATTTAAACTCTAAAGCATGAAATAGAATAACAATTCATAATGACACTTCCTAATGCCTTGTAGCCTCTCTATTATGGATGTGACATACTTCACACCAATAATATGGACTCAACTAGATACCCTATGAAACTTAAACCTTGTGCTCTGATACTAAGTTTATCAAGCTCCATGTTTATACCCTTGATGTGGTCAGTAAATAAAACCATTTATGGTCCTAAGTGAACCAGTTGGATTGACTACTTTACTCAGCAGAGGACTTATATAGGTAGTGATAGGCTTAGATATAATGAACTAATGATGCAGCAATGATCTCAACAAGCTAAATAGAGGAAATATCTCAACAATAACTAGTAGTAAGAATTGAAACTCATGTCATCCAGTCTATCGAACCATTAACTAAAATAACCTGAAACAACTATAATAACAGGACCACAATATCACAACTAAAAATAAGTACTAAAATAGAAATAAAGACTCTAAAGCCTCTAATTGGTAGGAGGCCTCACCAATAGCTAAATAAAATGTTAGTCCTCAACGGAGCAGCTATTCAGGGACTGTGACACCTGCGTCTCTATCATAATGCATATCCAAAGGATGTTAATACATGTAATATACAAGCATGTAAAATAGCCAAAACAAGAAGGATAAGATAACACACTATACTCAGAAGTAGCTAAAAACATGCCTCAAAATATGATAGTAAAAATAATAAATAAAGTTTATGCTGAAAGTAATATCATTTGCTGAAAATCTGTATGCAAAATTAGTTTACTTTAGCTTAGCGAGTTTCTCTAATCGATAATCATCACTATGAGCCTTGTGATGATATAAGTGATGATATAACGTCTTGCCTACGCTGCCAGAGCCATCCCACACTTTGCTAGTGTAAGGGAAAGAAGTACTAAGGGAGTGGATCCATCTCAAAACTAGGCCATCTCAGTGACAAATGAGGAGTTATACTCTTGGTACAATCCTATCCTATGCTGGCTATATAGTGTATGAATTTGAGTTATTATTATTCCTACCCATATCGGTACTTAATATTGTCATGACCTAAAATCTGATTGTGACTAAAGAAAGATAAAGTAAACTAGAAATAATCACAGCATACCATGCAAAGTTCCATAATCTGGAGTCATGAGTACAAGAGTATTTAAAGTAGTACATAATAATAAATACAAATGACTCAAATGAAATACAAACTGATAATTCCTGATACAAAGCCTGAAAGGAACAATAAAAGGAATCTCAAAAATCCATGGTAACTCAAAGTTTGAGCCTCACTGCTAAGAGATGGATGGATAGAGCATAATTTTGCTAGAATGGATCAGCTACCAAGTATGAGACCCTATACTCAATCTATTGGGAGGAAACAAAGTAGGGGAGAGTACACCAAAATGTACCCAGAAAGTTCAACTAACTGGGTAACCAAAATTGACAAGTAAGTAATAACGAAAAATTCTATCACCTATACCAAAAGGGTTAGTACTCAAATAATATATATAAAAAGGATAAATTAGCCATAATAACTAATAATACAATGCCACAAGAGTGTGAATACAATGCATGGGAGCCTTGTTAGGCCATATATTAAGTGGCTCTCAACCTTGTCACCTATCCGTGGTCAAGGGGTATCATCATATCTTAACCTTGCCACCTTCCCGTATTCAAAGGTGTCACAATATCTCAACCTTACCACTTGCCCGTGGTCAAGGGAGCTGAAAGGTGTATATCTCACCCTTGCCTCCTGCTTGGTCAAGGGGTAGTATAATAAATTGTATAGCATCTAAAATAGAGCCTCTTCCCTTGCCTCCTACCCTGGTCAAAGGTTGGTATAATGCAATGTGAATTATATGCATGTTAATGATACAAACCTATATGTGTGTGTATTTGTGTGTGGTGGCATCATGATAAGAGTACTAATTCATAAGCCTCATATAACAATCGAGAATAAGATCAAATGCCACAACTGGTGCCACAACCATAATCATATCTCATATTATTAAATTACGCCAATAGTAAAGCGTAATAGTCACACTAGACCTCACTCATCCCAATATATATACACAGGCAACTATAATAACAAATACCAGACCTCAGTCATCCAAATATTTACATATGATCCACAAGATTGTTCAAAATGACCTCAAATTACCACAACTTTTCCAAATAGTATCACAAGCCTCTTGTCATCACGATAATAACCCAAAATGTCTTGATTCACAAGGTTACATTTCAATTTATCAATAGGATCACAATTTACTCAAATTTTGGCATAGTTAGAATAACATTTCCATTACAATCTTAACATATCAACTTATTTACTCATGAATCATTCTAAATCTTGTAATTACACCATAACCATGTCCAATAACTCAAATCCGATGCCATAAAGATTAGCCGAACCTACCTCAATTTTGAAATCACACTCGAACAAATTTTCAATTTAGTCAAGTCCTCAAACGATCACTGACTCAATCAATCACTATCAAAAATAAATACTACATGTCAAGAGGTGCATTTTGATATGCATATTGGCATGGATTAGGCTTGGGGCCAAAATAGTCCAAAATAGGGCTAAAATTCGAAGTTTACAAATCTTCAAATTGACTTTAAAATCAAGTTTTACATGAAAAATGGAGTTTGTGGGTGAAAATCCCACAAAAATCGAGTTCAAAACGAAGGTGAAATCATCATTTAAAGCTTTAAAGTCATAGACTAAAAATCCCCAATTCTATAATTCCAAACTTTGGACATTCAAAATCATGAAATTCATGACTAAATCAAGATAAAAATAGAAATTAAGTAAAATGATGTTAGAAACACCTACCCAAAATTCTCCAAAAATCTCATTAAAAAATTGCCCAAAATCTTAAAATTTTTAAAAATGGATAAAAATGGTGGGTTTCAAATTTAACACTGTTTAGCTAAAAAGTGCATTCCGCAAACATGGAAGAGTATCCACGAAAAAGGAGTATTCAAGGTAGCAAGACCTCCATGAACGTAGAGGATGGGTTCGCAAACGTATAGAGAAAGAGGGGGCCACTGACTAGCACTCTGCGAATGCAGATCGAACCCTATGAATACATTGCTCTATGCTGCCCAAACCTCCGTGAATGCGGGGGCTTCTCCATGAATGCGGAGAAGGAATATGACTACACAGAAACTTTGCACCAGCAATGCCCAAATCCAATTCTCAACTAGGAGTGGAACCTTGAAACTTATCCAGAAACAAAATTACACTAACCAAATATGTATCTATATCAGAAACAGTAATCCAAACTCAACGGAATCATCATAAATTGATTTTAAGGCCTCATCGACATATTTCCCAATGCAACTCGTATAAACTAGTTTAAAACTCAAAATACCTAAACTACCATTGACAACTTCAAAGATTATTATGAGACCATTTCTAGCTTAGTTTCACAATCCAAAAATGCAAGAACTGTTGGAATTTTGATCTGAGCTTCCAAACTCGGAATGTTGACCAAAGTCAAACTTGGTTTCGAAAATAACTAAAAATACAACTTTGGTCCTAAAAATCTCATTTTAACTCCGAATTTAGTTCTGTAACATCTCATAGACCAATTTCGATGTTCCAAAGCTAATGGTATCAATAGATCTCTGGTCTGACACCGAAAACTCATACTGGAATAAAAAATCACTTTTTCAACAACTTAAGCTTCTAAAAATGCCAAAATCTATATTTTTGACTTTTAAAATTTGATATTTCAGTTTCAACAATACATATAGTTCAAAATAGGTCAAAAGTAACTTAGGAGAGGATAAATAACTTAGGAGAGGATAAATGATAATTTTCACAGAAAAGCTCAAAAATGACCTATAAGGTCATTACAAGTACTACTCCCACAATTGTTAATTATATGTTCATATTTAAAAGAATATAATAGCTCAAAGTATTTTTCTTCTCGTTGGTATTTTACTCAATTAAGTATTTTCTTAACTTTTCTTAGATCTGCCTAAAATCATAGATTTCATGCTTCACTATTCATAAAATACTTATGCTAATACTTTTCTTGAGTTTAAAGCAAGACTTGAAAATTCATATATTTTCGTAGTAAGTTTAGGGTTTAACTAGTTTAGAAATTTAGAAGTAGTATCTCGACTAAGGACCTCAATATAGTATAAAAATTTGGGTAATTTTCAAGCTTTACTTCAAAACATAACCAAGAACATCTACTCATAATGAAGAAATCTTGTTCTCAACTAATAACTTGATACTTGATGAAGATTATTACACTTTTCTCACCCTGATTCAACGAATCAACCTTGGTTCTCTTAAACCAATTTTTTCAACCTTTTTCATCAATCTCGAGCACCTTCTCCCTTTTATTTACAACATCAACTACGTTTAACATTTGTATAAGAAAGCAAAGACTTATTTTTCTTTTCCATTTTCTCTTTCTCTCATTTTTTCGAATACAAAAAAGGGAGGTGTTCAAAACTTTGATAAACCAATTCACAATTCTTTGGAACATTTTTATCAACCTTACACTCGAGACTCTTTGTCTTTAGCTGCCACACCATCAACCTAGGCTTTTGGCCTAAAGTTGGTCTTTTATACCAAGTTGATGCACCAAGAAGGGTATAGGTAGGGCAACAAAAGTATTTTATTTCACAAATCGGGTTCGAATTTTTGTTCACATTCCTTAAGATGAAGAGGTTAGGCTCAAACGATGCCAATATAGACTCACAATCTCATAAGGACAAAGCACAAACATTAGTCATGAGATCTACAAATTTTTTATTCACACTCGAAGAAAAATGCCTAAGATCCTTTCTTCCACATACCAATATCAATTAATTAGACCAACCGAGAAAGTTTCAAGTTTCGTCAAGTACTTTTCCAAGTAAAGTATGGCTTGCTAGCATAATTATCAACATTATTCAACCAATTTAGTTCATTCAAGTGCAATGATCATTGCAAGACTCAAAATCTACAATAAACTAGTCGCAACAAGATACTATGAGTCCACACATCACTTATGCAACTTATAGTGCCTCTTTAGATTGACCTTAGTATATCGTTCATCACAAGCACAATTTGAGACATTGGTATTGATTGTGATCAACACTTAAGTGCACAAGAGAACTTTTAAATTTTCGCACACATCTTTGAACCAACAAAGCCAACAGACCAATGGTTACTCAGTCTTCACTGTGAGTTATCATCATATACCATAATAAATCATTGATTTACCCTTAAGAATGTCAACACTCAATCCATCATGGGTTATCGCCAATCAACAAAACCAACAACAATATGATCCTAACAAATGAATTGATAAACAAGTGAAACGATGATAATAAACTAATCAAACCAGAGCAATGCCATATACAACCCAAAAGCAATGCTGAAAATAGACAAACATATACAACCAAATAGGTTAGGTACTAACCACCAACCTGCAGAAAAGATCAACGGTGTCCTCCATGCTAAGTAAAACAAAAAATGTAACAAGAAATGGATATAAAGGAGTGAGAATGAGTCTGTCCCTGTCTAGCTAATTCTAAGGTGATAAGTATCACTCTGAGTAGTGGTCTCAGGGGTAGGAGTGCTCGTGTAGGATAAATAGGGCATGTGAAGTAGGGACATCCTCATATTTTCAAGCTAAAGTAGTCTGTAGTTGAGCCTCATTCAAATCTTCAAGACCACATATGCATCCTCATATCTATGCTTTGGCTTAGAAAAATCCTCCTTATTAGTATCTACAAGTAGAGCATCATCCTTGTCCTCAACACCTAAGACCTGCATATCGCTATCAACCACCAAAGTCAGAGCAATAACTGATATAGATGGATTACTTGAGTTGGGTATTGGAATAGGTGTAGACTCAGGAGGAACCTCAACACCACCCCACAATATTGAGAAGTCGATGGACCGAAGCTCATCCACTTCCTTCTAAAGGGTCATAACATCAGAACTAAGGGCTATCATAGCATCAGAACTACTCAATGACTTCTCTAGGTCCAAAACACAGAATGCAAGGAGATATATCCTTAAAGAGAAATCAAATAAAAGATAGCATCGGTCTGCCATCAAGATCTACAATGGAGAAATAACAGCTATAATGGTCTTCGCAATCATAATAGGTACATAAGACTAGATGATAGGAGCGAATGTCAGCAAAATAGGCTAGGCTACCTATCCAATAAATCACGTCCTGAGTCAAGGGGGCTCAGGAACTGAAAGCAGATGGAGGAACCAAAGAAGTGGGTGTTGTAGTTGTAGAGGTGGATACCATGGTGGAAGGATTAATTGGGGAGAAATTTTGAGCCACAATAGATAGTTTTTTAAATGGCTAGTTTAGTCTCAAGATCGACAATAGGTGTAGAATCAACCAGAGTTGGTCTTCTCCTAGCCTCCACATCTCTCAGATAATATGCCTCAATCCGACAAATATCACTACAACTGATCGAGGTAACTAAAACATCAGTGACCTCTATAAATGGTACGTTGGCCAACTCACAAATCTGGGTGATAAGTACGGGAAAAGGTAGTGACGTCTGCTACTGACCCTCCTTTACAAGTATCTCAAATATGATAATATAAACTACATTCAATTGCATCACAACTCAAGCCCAAGGCCTAGACATGATCGGCAAATGGGGAACCTAAAAGAAGCCCAAATAATCCTCATAGCATATCATTATACATCCTTGGTCGTGAAACAATTAGAATGACAATAAGAGATAAATATAAGCAAGGGGAATTGGGACTAAGGGTAACTTCCATATCAAAAACATCAAGAGTCAATAGAGTCAAAGATCATAGTATAAATACATAACATGTCCAACAATACCTCCACTACATAGATAAAAGTGGGGGCCAAGATAAAGCAATCGGGTTCACCCTCATAGTCAATATATAAGTCAAAGAAAAAGTCTTAATGCATTTTAAGAGATCATAAGTAACATCCCCGGAATGGAGGACTCACCAACAAGTTTAATGAAAGTTATACTAGCCATGTAATGGAGGAGGATGACTAAGCGGTACACCGATTCCTACATGGTGGCATCATGTAGGTATAGAGTATGCGTTAGTACTTTTGAATGTACTAAGTATGTAGGATGCAATGCAACAAGAGGTAGGCATTATAGACAAAATGCATAATCATAAGCAATGAATACCATACCAACAATATGGCATAAATAAATGATGTCTGAAGTAAGGCCATGCTTATGTAGATCATAATACGAGTGTAAGGAGTGACCATTATAGTGCAAGCCAAGGCCTACCACCCCCTTGTATAGGCGCAGGAGGTACGAATCCCTTTATGAGGTTAATGGAGTACAAACCTCCCACTAAGGTTGATGGAGTACAAACCCCCCACTAAGATTGACAGAGTACAAACACCCTATCAAGGTTGACGGGTGCTAACCCCCAATAAGGTTACTTGACCCTACCCCCCCTAAGCTAGGTGACTAAGGTACCAACCGCTTGATAGGTTACCCGAGCCTACAAACGCCCGAGCTAGGCTTGGTAATCCCAACACTATATCGAGATAATATCATATATATATATATATATATATACATACATACTCCTTTCATCATCATAAACATATATTCTTTTTCATCATCATATAGTCATCCAACTCATAAGATATACATTGGACCTTCAATTCCTCAAGAATCCATAAACGAACATTTTATCAAACACCTAGAGTGTATGTAATGCTAGTGCAAAATCATGTAATTTAAGAGGGAAAACATGCTAGACAAATCAGTGTAAAGTCATCAATAGATACTTGGTAACACCCTCAAATAATATACATCAAGATCCTTCATCGATTCTCACAGTAGACCTTAGATTCACAGCTCCAAACACAGTAAAACAATCATAATTTCATAAACCCCAACATAGTGTACAAAGATTTTCATAATAGATAAGACCCACGAATAAATCAACTTTAAATTATGCAATTCTAAGTAAAAAGAGCTTGGGTATCATAGGTAAAAGGAACCTTTGAAAGAAACCTACATATCTTAGCTTTAGATATGAAATTGATGAAGATTGGAGATGGAGACCTAAAGCTTGAGAGGAATTCCTTGGATTTGGAGAGGGTTTCGAGACTTGAGTTTAGGAGTAAAATATTTGGATAAGTTTTTGAATGAGTATTCGGGAATGTTTAGAATGATATTAGAATGAAAAATGGCTAAGTATAGGTATTTTCACGTCTGGAAAAACTTATGCCCAAGTCTTAAAATTCTTGGACCAAAGTAAAAAACTGATCAAATTTTACACTAGTGCGCGCCCTTGGAAATCATTTTTTAGAAAATTGAAATTGCTAATTGTTTGCTCTTAAATAGGGGTTAGACCCATTTTTCACACAAAATTACCCCCTAAACAAGAATATGAAATCATATTTTTTTGATATCAAGTATGAATTTTGAGATATATGAGAATTACGATTCCAGGCACTTCTAAGGCACTTTTTTGGGTACTTTTTTAGGGTCGTTACAATACCCCTTGGGAATATTCGTCCTCGAATGTCAAAGAGATGTATATGAGAGACACAAACATGACAATTTTATGCCACATCGAAATGCGCAATGCACTTAAACATCATTTCAAAATCTCATCACAACTGTAAAATTATCATGAACTTTGTCAATTTAATCATGAACATATACAATGACATGAGGGCTAAAATTTAAGACTTGAGATAACATAAGGGACTTAGATCAATACCTTAGGATTGAGTGGAGTGGAAAAGGTAAGGATATCGCTTTTGGATGTCCTCTTTGGCCTCCCAAGTGGCACTTTCAACTTGTTGATTCCTCCAAAGGACCTTAACAGAAGCGACCTCTTTGTTTCTCAATCTCTTCACTTCCCTATCCAAGATTTGAATTGGAACCTCTTCACAGGTCAAATTATCTTCAACAACACCCACAACATCAAGAGGCACAATGGCATTCCGATCACCCACACATTTCCTCATATGGATACATGAAACATCGAATGAACCAAATCTATTTTCTTAGGCAATTCCAACTCATAAGCTACCTTACCAATCCTTTTTATCATCCTATAAGGACCCACACATCTTGGGATCAACTTGATCTTCTTAACAAAATGACCACACCCTTCATGGGTGACACCTTTAAATAAACCTAGTCACCAACTTGGAATTTAAGATCCGTTTTCCTCACATCAACATAGGACTTTTGGCGACTTTGGATCATCTTCAACTATTATATAATCATCCTAACCTTCTCAAGAGCTTCAATGACCAGATCTAGTCCAAACAAATCTACCTCACCAATCTCAAACTGAGTGACCTACAATGTCTCCCATATAGAGCCTCAAATGGAGCCATACCGATGCTAGAATGGTAGCTATTATTCTAGCCAAAATCAATCAACAAAAGATGATCATCCTAACTACCTTTAAGCTCCAACTATAAGCAAATCCACAAGGGTTTGGATGGTTCTTTCGGCTTGGCCGTCCATTTGATGGTAGAAGGCCATAGAAAGCTTAATTCTAGTATTATGACCCCTTTGAAAGGACTTCCAAAAGTGTGAAGTGAATTGTGCCCCACGATCCGATATAATTAACAAAGGAACCCCATGCAACCTTACTAAGTCATGAATGTACAACCTTGCATAATCTTCAGCCCCATATGTGGTTTTAACCAGTAGAAAGTAAGCGGACTTTGTCATCTTATCAACCACCAGCCAAATGGAATCAAACCCTTTCTAGTCTTGGCAACCCAACCACAAAATCCATATGAATCACCTCCCACTTCCAAGTAGGAATCTCAATGTCTTGGGTTAGGGCACCCGACCTTTGATGTTCGGCTTTGACTTGTTGACAACTATGACAATTGGAAACGTATTTGCCAATGTCCCTCTTCATGCCTCTCCACCAGTACTCATCTCATAAGTTTGTATACATTTTGGTGAAAGCGGGGTGGATAGAATAAGAAGAGTTATGGGCATCATCAAGGATCTTTTCTATCAAACCATCGACACACAGTACACACAACCTACCTTGTTACTTAAGGGAACCATCTCTCCCTTGGGAGAAAACCTCCACCTTACCCTCTTTCACTAAGGCCTTTAATTCTAACAAGGAGAGATGAAGATCTTGTTTTACTATCACCTCATCAATGAAAGAAGACCTAGAACCATCAACAACAACAACACCCCCATTACCAACCTCTTCCAACCTAACTCCCAATCTAGCCAATTGGTGCACCTCCCTATCTAACGCTATATCACCACCATCAACAGGAACTAGGCTACCCATAGACACCCTACTGAGAGCATCTGCCACCACATTTACCTTACTGAGATGATAATGCACACTCATATCATAGTAATTAAGAAGTTCTAACTATCTCCTTTGCCTCAAGTTGAGATCCTTTTGAGTGAAGACATATTTGAGGCTCTTATGATTGGTGAACACATTAACATGCAATCCATACAGGTAATGAATCCAACTCTTTAATGCAAACACAATGGCAGCTAACTTAAGATCGTGGGTAACATAGTTCTTTTCATGAACTTTGAGTTTCTAGAAGCATAGGCTATGACCTTATGGTTTTGCATCAACACACAACCCAAACCAACCTGGGATGCATCACACCCAAGCCTAGGACCTAGACGTGACCGGCGAATGGGTAACCCGAAGAAACCCCAAATAAGTCTCATAGTAAATTATTACACATCCTTAGTCGCGGAATAATTATAAAACATCATAAGAAATGAACAAGGTGAAATGGGACTAAGGGAGAAAAAGAGAGTTTAATACCTAAATAACATAGATAAGTCAAAGCTCAAACATAATACAAACTTATCCAATGATACCTCTAAACATAGATACTTAGCGAGGGCCAAGACAAAGCAACCAGGCTCACCCTCATAGTCAGAATAGATATAAAGAAAAAGGAGTCAGTACATAACATAAGAAACATAGATCAATATCCCTAGATTGGAGGACTAACCAATAAGCATGAGTGAAATTGTACAGCCACATGGGTGGAGATGCTCAACCGAGGCTCCGATTCCTATATGGTTATATCATGTTGGCATAGAGTATGCATTAGTACATTCGAATATACTAAGTATGTGAGATGCAATGCAATAAGAGATACGTAATGTAATCAAAAAGCATAATAATAGGTAATAGGCATAATATAAAAATATGCCATGTATACAAAATGCTTGTAATAAAACATACTTGAAAATATCCATTCATTCATAGCTTACTTAACCCATTAAGATAACATAATTAGCTTATCCAATTACCTTATACTAGAGGGTAATAGACATAGCATGAGTTCATAACCCCAAATCATACATGAGGGTAAAGAGTACATCATAGTTCATTACCTAATAAAGATTAATGTAACCTCATAGGGAGTAACATAACCTCATGGAGTAAATTGCACTCATACATGAGAGTATGGTGTACAACATAGCTCATAACCCCTAAATATAGGAATTGGCCTTACACTAGAGGGTAAAACATGTAACATAGTTCATAACCCCTCCTGGTAGGCTTTCACAATTGACAAGAGCATAAACCTTATCTTAAGAATCCAACAAGTCATCAACAATTAACAAGAACATAACAACATGAGACCCCAATAATTCCCTTGCAATACCAAAGGTGTTTTACATGATTTGAACACATATATTCATTTCTTTCATCCTTATATACATATCTTCCCTTCTTATTATCATTTGTTCATCATATATATACATAATTTCATCATCATATAATTATCATAACATCATTCAACTCATAAAACATGCATTAGACCTATAATTCCTCAAGAAATCCTATCAAGATATTTTCTCAAACACTTGGTGGGTGTGTAATAGGGGTAAAAGACCATGCAATTTAGAGATAAGATCATGAAAAAAAACTCCATTGTAAAACCATAAATCAACACCTTGAAACACCCTCAATACATACTCATCAAAACCCCTCATGAAAGCCAACATTAGATATAAGAATTAGAGCTCAGAACATACTAAAACAACAATACTTTCATGAACTAAATTCACTGTGTAGTAAATTTCTCAATATACAAGACCCACATGTAAAATCAACATTAAATCATGCAATATTAGTAAAAAGGAGGTTTACACACCATGAGTGAAAGAAACCAATAGTTCAAGACCACATACCTTAGCTTTTGGAGAAACCTTAAAGAAGGCTTTAATGGGGACTTGAAGTTTGAGTGAAATCCTTAAGATTGGTCTTGAGTTTTAGGGCTTGAATTTGGGAGTAAATATTTGGCTAAGTGTTTTGGTGAGTGTGGGGGAATATTTAGGATGATATGAGACTGAAATAAGGTAATTATATGTATTTTAAAGTGTCAGAATCCTTAGGCCCAAGACTTACAAGTCTTGGACCGAAGTCTAGAGAAAATTGGACCAAAACGGACTACTCACTGGAATTGCATTTCTGTACGAACAAGTTCCACTAAAATGGGCATAACTCCTTTATCCGAACTCAAAATAAGGTGAAACCAAGTGTGTTAGAAAGCTAATGCAAAGAGCTTTCATCTGATGTTTACCTATTGCTTTGTGCGCTAAGAGATATGCCCCTTCAAAGTTGACACTCCAAAATCATGTTTTTGTGATTTTCGGATTTTAATATGGCTGCTCTAAAACGGGTTAAATCCATAAAAAGATCAAGCCCAACAAGAATGCAACAATACACTTTTAAACACTATTTTCAATGCCTCATCATAAGTGTTAAATCATCATAAACTTGCCAACTTAAACATGAATTCATATGAATGACTTAGGGGCTGAAACATAAGACTTGGAATCATAGAAAGGACTTCACATGTCATCATAAGCTTGAATAAAATGAAAGAAATATGGATATTGCTCCTCCATGCTTTCTCCAGCTTCCCGAGAGACATACGAATAGACGAATCTTCCAAAGGGCCTTAATGAACATTACATCCCCATTAGTCAACTTCTCCACTCATCCATCCAACACCTCTACAGGGATCTCCTTCCAAACAACTTATCCCTCACCTCACCCATGACTTCATAGAGTTCTATAACACTAGAGTCACCAACACAGCCCATCCACCTAGAAGCATAAAGAACCGGGCAAACCATATCTACATCCATAGGCAAAACCCCAAACTTAAGCAACCTTACCAACCTCCCTCTACACTCTATAAGGAATCATAATCCTCAACTCAAGTGACAAACTTAAATTCACCTGATCCACTTGGTACCATAGCCACCATCTCCCCCCTTTGGAGAAAACCTCCACTCTATCGTCTTCTCGCCCAAAACATCCAACTTTAAGAAGGCAAAATCAAGGCCTTGCTTAAACTGGATGCCCCTCAACTAAAGAAGATTTAGAACCACCAAGAACACTATACCACCATTCTCTACTTCGCTCAACCTAATCCCATTCTAACCAACTGATAGATCCTACTAGTCTCCTTTTTGCTACCACTATCCATACATGCTAGGCTACCTAGAGCACCAACTGCAACATTAGCCTTATCGAGGAAACATAATGCACAATCATTCATAATTCTTAAAGAATCCTAACCACTTTGTTGCTATCCACAATGCACACCTATCATATTTAGAAAACAACCTCACATCTTCCAAGACTTGCAACACTATCCCCAAATGATTCACAAGCTCTAAACAAATTAATACCTCAACACTAGAGACCACCACAAACATATCAAGGTAGGGTTTTAAGGGCCTATTCATAACACTTATAGACATGACCGGTGCATAAGTCAAACCATAAGACACCACCCCGAATTCAAATTATCAGAAAGGATATTCAAGAACTCATTCATCACTGGAAACAACTTAATAGAAATAACTTAGGTTCAAGACTCCTAACTTTTACAAGATGAAAATGTAATCCCTTAGAGATCAATTGTACCTTAAAACAAGAAATAGACTTACCCCCTTCACTACCACTCAAAGATGGGCCCTAACATCAATGAAGAGACAACATACATGCAACTAATCCAACCCAAGAATGACATTAAAATCCACTACATCGAATTCAACAAATCACGAGGCAAGACCTAATGCGATATGAACACTGATCAACACTTATGGACTTTCTAGCAACCAAAAGTAACAATGAAAGAAATAGTTAAACTTAGATCCATCAACATCAAAACCTTCAACTTACCTTTCTTTGCCTTCCCTGAAAAGTGGCATGATCAACTAGAAGAGCAAAGAATATTCGTTAGAGGGGGAAACCCTATCTCACTTCTAAAGCACGACATAAGCCATGAAGAAAAGAAACATTTCCTAAAATATCTCATAGCCTCCTACTCCTAGTTGTGGTGTACAACATAATCATGAGTAAGACTCTAATTAATGTGGTGTGTTGGACTCTGAGGATCTATCAACCTAGTGCTCTGATACCACCATTGTCACAATCCAAGCCTAGGGTCAGACGTGATCGGCGAATAATGAACCTGAAGGAACCCCAAACAAGCCTCATAGCATATCATTAAACATCCTTAGTCACGGAAGCAATATAAAACATCATAAGAAACATGAACAAGGGTAAATGGGACTAAGGGAGAAAGAGAGAGTTTAATACTTAAATAACATAGATGAGTCAAAGCTCAAACGTAATACATAACTTGTCCAACAAGAAAGAGAGAGTTTAATACTTATGTAACATAGATGAGTCAAAGCTCAAACGTAATACATAAGTTGTCCAACAACACCTCTAAATATAGATACTTAGTGCGGGTCAAGACAAAGCAACTGGGCTCATCCTCATAGTCAAAATAGCAATAAATAAGAAGGAATCAATACATAGCATAAGAAACATAGATCAACATCCTCAGAATGGATGACTCACAAATAAGCTTGAGTGAAATTGTACTAGCCACATGGGTGGAGATGCTCAAGCAGGGCTCAAGTTCCTGCATGGTCATATCATATAGGCATAGAGTATGCGTTAGTAAGTTGGAATGTACTAAGTATGTGGGATGCAATGCAACAAGAGATAGGCAATGTAATCAAAATGCATAACAATAGGCAA
>JAOTQJ010155537.1:0-29932 GCA_025642045.1 Solanum sejunctum | reverse complement strand
AATTAACACACACCTTGACCCCACATCCCTTTTTATTCTTAAGGACCTAACTTAGGTAAAATATTACATTCGGTCCCCAAACTTTATTAAATTGAACCAATTAAGGATGTTCGGGGTTTAAATTATGTTGCGGGTCCTAACAATATATTACAAAAATCATCACAAATTTCTAAAGACAACTATGTTATGTATTATGCGTGTATATCCATATTATTAGTAGTGGAAGAGGCTTGCTAATCATTAAGATGAGAGTAACGTAAAATTATTGCCATAAACTAAGAATATACCATGAATAATGTTTGCAATAATAATTAGTAATAACTAAAGGAATTTAAAATGTCATAATTAAGAAATTAAAATGCAGCTTACATTTACTATTTAATAATAATATATTAACGATATTATTTTAATAACTCAACTTTATAAGGAATTTAAAATATCATAATTAAGAAATTAAAATGCAACTTAAATTTACTAGTTAATAATAATATATTAACAGTATTATTGCAGTAACTCAACTTTATAGGGTTATTTTAGTATTTCAACTTTCAACTTTGTTTGATTCCACTTTTAATAATATATATGATGATGAGATGATGAGATGATATTCATTAATAAGTGCATCAATATTATCTCTACTAATCATTTTGGAACATACATTGAATTCCCTATATTGGACCATAGTCCTAAGCCTAATTATTGTCAATATATCATAGACAATATGTGGAAAAACTTATCATAGACAATATGTGAAAAAACTTCCATTGAAAAATCAATTTCCTTAATCTAGCAGGTCTTGTTACTTGTATTAAATCTACCGTCAATGTTATTCCTACCTACACTATGCAGTTGCACATTTCCTGCTTCCTATCCAAAATCTACAAAAGTATTTCATGTCATGATGGTGCCCGTGAGATCCCATCTACAAGCAAGCCACTTCAATACTCACGATACCTGTCCTACTAACTAAGCATAATGATAGCAAATAGCATACAATCCAAGTCAACCACAACCTATTCCAAGTCCTGGAAGTCATCTGCATAGAGCTATTATAGAATAAAAAATAATAATATACATGACCATAACATAACCAAAATAAGCTCCTACATAAACAAGCCAAAACTACAATGTACAAGGCCAACATCCGAATACAAAAGATAATCCAAGAACAGAAGCAGACTATAGAAGATCCGAAGATACTAATTCTGACCAATGTCTGTTGAAGCATCAATAAACGCTTAAGTCAACGGCCATGGCTCGTACTTGGACCTACAGCATGAGTAGATGCAGAAAAGTAGGGGTCAATACCGATAACAAGCACCCAGTAGGCATCATCAGTCGACTGAACGAAATATAATAAATATAAAATGCACAAATATGGAGGGAGCTGTGATAAAACTAGAAAATCAGAATCCGACTAACAATAAGTATCACAGTAATATTATCATGTCCTAACGATCAAAATTAGGTAACATATCACACCCCAGCTAATAAAACATAACGAAACTCAAACTCTCTGTATCACGTAGTCTAGGGGCCGAATTGTACGTGCGTGTAAGGCCCTAGGATCTATACCTGTATGCCCCTTGAGCCCCCATATGCCCAAAAGGTACACCCATGAACAATCAAAGTGTCAAATGGTGCTCGGGAGGAACCCTTATAGAATAGTGTAATTCTCTGCCGGCTCGTGGGAATCGAACTTGGTCCAATGTTAGAATGTGACACTTGGTCCAAAGTATCATAGTGTGTCAGGTCGTGACACTCGATCGGATAACGTATATTGTATCGGTATGTGACACCTAATCTAGAAATGCATATCATGTCGATATGTGACACCTGATCCAAAAATATATATTGTGTCAGTGTGTAACACCCGATCTAGAAATGTATATCATGTCGGTACCTAACACCCTATCTAGAAATGTATATCATGTCAGTATGTGACATTCGATTTCAAAATGTATATCGTGTCGGTATGTGACACCCAATCCAAAAATGTATATCATATTGGTATATTACTGTAACACTCTCACGTGTCTCAAAAAAATGTCCCATAGTGCATTTCTTGAATATCTCAAAATTTATGCATGTTTCGAAAATCTGACTTCATATTCTTTTTCAAAGGGAAAATTTTTGTAGGAAAGGTATGGTCGTCAATTTTTAGATGACCTATGGTAAAAAATAAATTTTTGCTATAGGCGCAGAACCAGAAAGGGTATGCGACCAGTCTACAGACTTGTCGCACATTAGTGCAAAAATGGCCTAAACAATTGTTGGGCCAAATAGCGAAAAAATAAATTTCGCTCCAAAATGTACTAGTTTGTTTCAAGTCCGCATCGTGGACTTATCGCGAACTAGTTCAACAGATTTCTTAATTTTCTGTTTCACTTAAGGGCAATTGGGTAATAACTCAATACCTATATATAAGGGAATACCTTACTCTTCATCTATTTTCAAGCCCTCGAACACTCAAAAACCTCCCAAAAATCCTCTTAATTTCTCATACTTCCCTCATCTAAATCCAATAATCTCAAGAACATGCTTTGTATTTCAAGAACCCAATTGAAGCCTCAAGTCTCCTCAAGTTTTCTTCAAGAAAGTCTCAAGTTAAAGGTATGTGGGCTTCATTCATTTAGATTATTCCACCCATGAAGCCAATCCTTCTTATTTTTACCAATTTTCATGATTCTTAAGGTTGAATACTTTATGAGTAAACTTTATTATGCATTATAAACATGATTTGAGTTTGGATTCTTCAAGTATTGATTGATTAAGCATGAAATTCTATTAAAGGCTTATTCCATGAGTTGGTTTATATATATTAAAGAGATGCATGATGTGAACTATATAAACTATGAAGGATTGTGAACTTTTCAGATGGATTTCGTGACACTCAAATTGGGGTTTCTACTATAATGTTAGTGGGGTTGAAATGAATGATTTCTAAATGAATTGAATTTACTCCTCTCTTGTCTTATACTCTTAAATTGTATTATTTTAAGCATATGTACATATACCCACCAAGTTTGACTAAATTTATAAGACAAGGATTCTTATGTTGATGAAAGATTGTTGCATGTTTTGCAAGACAAGTATTTTATGATAAATTATGGGCTCCTAAGCATGTATTAAACTCATGAAAAGTTCCTATTAATTGTAAGTAAGATGTTGAACCCTTAATACTATATTCTACCCTCTTATACTACATGAAGGGGTCAAGCATGATAATTATTTTACCCTGATGTACAAACAAAAGCCCAATAGAAGGAGTCAAGCATATTACAATCTCTACCCTCATGTGAAATACAATGCCTACTAGAAAGGGTCAAGTCCATGAAATATTTTTTACCCTCTAGTATAAGGTATATGCTCACGTGTAGGGGTCAAGTATTTGAATGAACTACTCATGCCATGTTATCATTTTTTAACAACTCATTCAAGTTATGATTAAATGTACGAAACACCCCTCAACATAGCTCAGAAAGACCCTATGATGCATTTTTCTTATATCTCAAAATTAGTGCAGAATTTCACAAATTTGACTTCATATTCTTCTTCAGAGGATAAAATTATGTGGGGTACCACTTACCTACAAAGTATATTTTGTCATGCCAAAAAATAATTTTTTGGGTTAAATTTTGAAAACCAGTAGCTGTGTCTAACCAGGACGCGATGCGGACCTGTCGTGGCCTAGTTCAAAAAGCCCAAAAAACCTTTCTTTTCACTTGGAGGCAATTGGGTGAAAACCCAATTGCCTATATAGATGGAAAACCCTCATTCCTTAGCCATTTTCACACCATAAGCTCTCAAGAATCTCCCAAACTCCTCTCCAAAATATCCTCAGCTGTAAGGACCCGATGTCATGCCCCGGACCTAGGGCCTAGACGTGACCGGCAAATGATAAGCTCGAAGGAACCCTATACAAGCCTCATGGCATATCATTACACATCCTTGATTGCGGAAGCAATTAAAATTACAATACGAAATAAGCATAAGCAAGGAAATTAGGGCTAAGAGTATACTTCCATATCATATCATATCATCAAGAAACACGAGAGTCAATGCTCATAGCATAGATACATAACATGTCCAGCAACAACTCTACTACATAGATAAAAGTACGAGCCATGACAAACAACTGGGCTTACCCTCGTAGTCAATATATGAATAAAGGTAATAAAGTCTTAGTACAAAGCAACAGATCATAAGCAATGTCCCTGAATGTGGAGGACTCATCAACAAGCTTAAGACACAATCGTTTTATCCATGTGGAGGAGAAGAATGATCAAGTGGTGCACCGGTTCCTATATGGTGATATCATGTAGGCATAGAGTATGCATCAATATATTTGAATGTACTAAGTATGTAGAAAGCAATGTAACAAGTGGTAGGTATCATAGGCAAAATGCATAATCATAAGTAATAGATAACATATAAACAATATGACATGTATGAATGATGCTTGCAATAAAATCATGCTTATATAGAACATAATACGAGTGTAAATAGTGACCAATATAGTTCAAGACAAGGCCTACCACACGCTTGGATAGGAGCATGAGGTACAAACCCCTTTATGATGTTAATGGAGTACAAACCCCCTAATAAGTTTGATGGAGTACAAACCCCCCAATAGGTTGATAGGTACAAACCCCCAAAAAGGTTGATGGGTACAAACCCCCAAAAAGGTTCATGGGTACAAATCCCCAACAAAGTTACCCGAGCATACCACCCCTCGAATTAGGCAATCGAGATAGTAACCTCTCAACAAGCTTACCCTGGCCTACAACCCCCCGAGCTAGTCTTAATCATCCCCAAAACTATAGAGATAATATCATATATATATATATATATATATATATATATATATATATACTCTTTTCATCATCATATACATACATTCCCTTTCATCATCATTCCATTATCATTTCATCATCATAAAGTCATTCAATTCATAAGACATGCATAGGACCTTCAATTCCTCAAGAAACCATAACCGGATATTTTATCAAACACTTAGAGGGTGTGTAGTGCTAGTATAAAATCATACAATTTAAAAGTGAAATTATGCTAGAAAATTCATTGTAAAACCATCAATAGATACTTAGTAACACCTTCAACTAATATACATCAAAACCTTTCATGAAATCTCATAATAGATCTTAGATTCATAGGCAAAAACATAGTAAAACAGTCACAATTTCATAAACCCCAATATAGTGAGCAGTGATTTTCATAATTAAGACCCATTTGTAAATCAACCTTAAATCATGCAAATTAGAGTAAAATGAAGCTTGGGTATCGTGGGTGTAAGGAAACCATGAAAGAAATGCACATACATTAGCTTTGGAGATAAACTTGATGAAGATTGGAGATGAAGATTTGAAGCTTAAGAAAATCTTTAGATCCGAAGAGGATTTTGAGACTGGAATTTAGGAGTAGAATATTTGGCTAAGTGTTTGAATGGATATTGGTAAATATTTAGAATAATATGAGGGTGAAATATAGCTAAATATAGGTATTTTCACGTTTGAAAACACTTATACCAAGACTTAAAGGTCTTAACTGAAGTCAAAACTAGACCAAAAACAACACTAGTGCTTGCCCTTGGTGCGTCGCCAGGGGCGCAAAAAGCTCATTGAAAATTGCATTTTGAAAATTGTGAATTTGATATGGTTGATTTAAAATGGGGGTTGACCCATTTTGCACTAAATTTGACTCCTTGAATAAGAATATAAAGTTGGATTTTTGATATCGCATATGAATTTTGAGATATATAAAAATTATGATTTTGGGCACTTACGACGCACATTTTCGGGCACTTTTTGGGGTCGTTACAATATCTCCCCCTTGGGAGCACTCGCCCTAGAATATTGAAGAAACTTATATGAGAGACACAAACATGACAATCTCAGCCCACATAAGGATGCAACAATGCACTTAAACATCATTTGAAAAATCTCATCATAAGAGTAAAATAATCATGAACTTGTCAATTTAAAAATGAATGTATGCATATGTCATGGGCTGAACTTAGACTTGAAATTATATAGGGGACTTAGAGTGATACCTTAGGCTTGAGTGGAGTGAAAAAGGTAAGGATGCATGTCCACTTCAGCCTCCCATGTAGCACTTTTGACTTGTTGATTCCTCTAAAGGACCTTAACAGAAGCCACCTCCTTGTTTCTCAATCTCTTTACTTGCCTATACAAAATCTGAACTGGAACCTCTTTGTAGGTCAAATTATCTTCAACCACACCTACAACATCAAGAGGCACAATAGCATTCGGATCACCCCACACATTTCCTCAACATAGACACATGAAACACTAGATAAACCAAATCCATTTCTCTAAGCAATTCCAACTCATAAGCTACCTTGCCAATCCTTGTCATCACCATATAGGGACCCACATATCTTGGGCTCAACTTTCCCTTTTTACCCAAACAGACCATACCCTTCATGGGTGACAGCTTCAAATAGACCCAATCATCAACCTTGAGTTCATGCTCCCTTCTCCTCACACCAACATAAGACTTTTGACGAATTTGGGCATCTTTAACCTTTTACTAATCATCCTAGCCTTCTCAAGAGCGACAATAAGCAGATCTAGTCCTAACAATGCCATCTTACCAACCTTAAACCATCCAACTGGTGATCTACAACGTCTAAAGAGCCTCAAATGGAGCTATATCGATGCTAGAATGATAACTATTATTGTAGGCAAACTCAATCAATGGGAGATGATCATCTCAACTACCTTTAAGCTTCATCACATAAGTTCTAGGCATATACTCAAGGGTTGGGATGGTCTTTTCAGCTTGGCCATCTGTTTGAGGGTGGAAGGCCATAGAAAGCTTAACTCTAATATCAAGACCCCTTTGAAATGATCTCCAAAAATGTGAAGTAAATTGACCTCCACGATCTGATATGATGGATAAAGGAACCCCATGCAATATCACCAAGTCATGGATGTACAACCTAGCATACTATTCAGCCCCATATATGGTCTTAACTGGTAGAAAGTGAGCCGATTTCATCATCCTATCAACCACAATCCAAATGGAATCAAAACCTTTTCTAGTCTTGGGCAACCCAATCACAAATCCATATTAATCACCTCCTACATGGAATCTCTATGTCTTGGGTTAGGCCACCTGGCGTTTGATGTTTGGCTTTGACTTATTGACAACTATGACAACTGAAAATGAATTTGGCAATGTCTTTCTTCATGTCTCCCTACCAATATACCTCTCTCAAATCTCTATACATTTTAGTATAATCGGGGTGAATAAAATAAGATGAATTATGGGCCTCGTTAAGGATCTTTTCAAATCAAGCCATCAACACAATGTAGACACAACCTCCTTTGGTATCTAAGAGCACCATCTCCCCCTTGGGAGAAAACCTCTACTTTGCCCTCTTTCACCAAGGACTTCAATTAGGAGGGGTCAACATCTTGTTTAGCTTTCACCTCCTCAACCAATGAGGAATTAGAACCATCAACAATAACAACAACACCATTATCCACTTCCCCCAACCTAACTCCCAATCTAGCTAAACAATGGACCTCCCTAGCCATATCTCTATCACCGCCATCAACATGAGCTAGGCTACCCATAGACACCCTACTCAAAGCATCCGCCACCACATTAGCCTTACCCGGATGATAATGCACACTCATGTCATAGTCCTTAAGAAGTTCTAACAATCTCCTTTACCTCAAGTTAAGGTCTTTTTGAGTGAAGACATATTGGTGGCTCTTATGATCGGTGAACACATCAATATGCACCCTATACAAGTAATGGCACCAAATCTTTAATGCAAATACCACAACGGCTAGTTCAAGATCACAGGTAGGGTAGTTCTTTTCATGCATCTTGAGTTTCCTAGAAGCATAGGATATCACCTTAACATTTTGCATTAGCACACAACCCAACCCAACTCTAAAAGCATCACAATACACCACAAATCCCTCTAGCCCATTCGGTAGTGACAATGTAGGAGCAGACACAAGCTTGTCTTTCAAGGTTTGGAAGCTCCTCTCACATTCATCGGTCCACACAAACTTAGCCTTCTTTTGAGTTAATTTTGTCATAGGGGAAGCAATAGAAGAGAACTCATTCACAAATCTCCAATATTTCCCCACTAAGCCTATGAAACTCCTAATGTCTGATGGAGTCAATGGTCTAGGCCAATTTCTAATCACATTGGTCATCTTAGGATCCACCTTAATACCATACCCGACACCACATGTCCTAGGAAGGCAACCTCCTTCATCAAAAATTCACACTTCTCATATTTAGTATAAAATTCCTCCTCCCTCAATCTTTGCAACACAATCCTCAAATGTGACCTATTCTCCTCCTCACTATGAGAAAAGATCAAAATATCATCAACAAAGACCACAACAAAGGATTCAAGGTAGGGTTTAAAGATCCTATTCATTAGGTCCACAAAAATGTTTGGTGCATTGCTTAACCCAAACTCAAATGCCCATATCTAGTCTGAAATGCCATCTTGGGAATATCAAACTCCCTCAGCTTCACTTGATGATACCTGGATCAAAGATCTATATAAGAGAAATGGCTAACCCCTTGCAATTGGTCAAATAAATCATCAATCCTTAGAAGAGGATACCTATTCCTGATGGTGACCCTATTGAGTTGCTGGTAGTCAATACACATCCTAAGGGACCCATCCTTCTTTTTCACAAACAACACTGGTGCACCTCAAGGTTATTCGCTAGGACTAATAAATCCCTTCTCTAACAAGACCCTCAGTTGCTCCTTCAACTCCGCCGTGGCCATATAGTAAGGGCGAATAGAAATGGATGGAGTATCGGGGAGGAGGTCTATTACAAAGTCTATTTCCCTTTTAGGAGGAACACCGAAGAGGTCATTTGGGAAGATATCAAGAAACTCATTTACAATCGAAACTGACTCCATGGAAAGGACTTTAGACTCCATATCCCTAACCCTCACAAGATGGTAAAGACACCCCTTAGAGATCAATTTACGGGCTTTAATGAAAGAGGTGAATCTACCCCTGACTACCACATCTTGTCTCTCCCACTCAAGGACAAGTTCATTTGGAAATTGGAACTTGACCCTATGGGTTCTGCAATCAATAGAAGTATAGTAGGCATGCAACAAATCCATCCCAAGAATGACATCAAAGTCAACCATGTCTAACTCAACAAAATCACAAGGCAACATCTTATGAAAGATGCAAATAAGACAACTTCTATAAATCTTCCTAGCAATAATAGATGCACCAATAAGACTGGACACCTCATATGACTCATGCAATAATTTAGGCTCAATATGGAATCTTTTGGCAACAAAGGGGGTAGAAAAAAAAATAGTAGCACCCAGATCAATCAATGCATATGCATCAAAGTCAAAGATTTTCAATACACCGGTAAAAATATCGGGGATTTTATCAACCCCTTGTCTCCCATGCAAAGCATAAAATAGATTGTACCTTGGGGCACCATCTTGTTAGCCACCTCTCTTCAAAGGAACCACATTATCACCTTGAGGACGAACCTCCTTTACCCTTATTGGGATTTCAAAGGCAATCTATTGCCTTATCCCCTATTTCCCCACAACGATAGCAAGCACCGGTATACCTCAAGCATGGGCAACCATGACCTTTACCATACTTTGGACACACATCAATATGAGCCACCCCTACCACCTTGGTCCCTCGGAAAATCATTTATAACCATCCTTTGAAAATGCATAAGAAGACCCTTGGTCTTATTGGAAATCGACCGCTCTTTTGGAACTTACCCTCAAAATGGACACTTTTGGCCTCATAATCCCCTCTCTTCCTCAATTTCTCCTCTTTCATTTGTTCGACATAGGTCATTAAACGTGATAAGTCCATGTCACTAATCAACATGATGGGCCAACATTCTTCACTAACCAAGTCAAAGACAGCCATAACAAATTTGTTCATTCTCGACCTTAGGTCGACAATCAAGTGAGGAGAAAACTTTGAAAGTTAGGTGAACTTGAGGGAATACTCCATCACACTCATGGACCTTTGTCTCAAATTCATAAATTCCACCAATTTGGCTTCCCTAATCTCAAAAGGAAAAAATCAATTAAGAAAGGTAGCCTTGAACTCTTCTAATAGAACCACATTATTGACTTCCTTTTCCTCTTTACATTGGTTATACCATATTTGTGCTACTCCTTTGAATTGGTTAGCTACTAACTCCACCTTATCCTTTTGCCTTACACCCATAATATACAAAATCTTGTACACTACATTAGTTTTTGTAGAGTATGGATTAAAAAGCCTAGCCCACATAGTAGCTCTTGAGGATCCTCACTCATCTTTGACCCATGGAATTCCAAGGGATTCATTCTCATGGAGTTCGTCACCCGAGAGGCCAGTGTAGGAGCATGAGGGGCTTGGGTCCCTTGGTTATATTGATTAGCCACCACTTGTGCAAGCAAGGTGAGAGCATCCCTAAGTTCTCCATTGGCCGATTGTTCCTTGGGCGTGAGAACTCGTCTTTCTCTCGTTTTGGGCATGATATAACATAGAAAAGAACAAGCATTAGGGGAGGAAAGCTTACCTCAACTTTATAACATGACTTAGAACATGAAGAAGGGAAATATTTCGTAAAATATCCCATAGCCTCCTAGTCATAATTGTCGTGTGCAACATAATCATGAATAAGACTCTAATCAATGCAGTATGTGGGACTCCAAGGATCTAACAACCTACTGCTTTGGTACCATCTTTGTCACTCCTCGAACCTAGGGCCTAGACGTGACCAACAAAAGGGGAACCCAAAGGAACCTCGAGCAATCCTCATAGTATGTTATTACACATTCTTGGTTGCAGAAGTAATTAAAATGACAATATGAAATAAGCATAAGCAAGGGAATTAGGGCTAAGAATAAAATTCCATATCATATCATCAAGAAACAAGAGAGTCAAAGGCTTATTGCATAGATATATAACATGTCCAATAACACCTCTACTAGATAGATAAGAGCGGGAGCCATGACAAGGAATCGAGATAACCCTCATAGTCAATACATGAATAAAGGTAAGAAAGTCTTAGTATAACACAATAGATCATAAGCAATGTCCTCGAGTATGGAGGATTCACCAACAAGCTTGAGAGACAATTGTTCTAGCCACGTGAAGAAGGAGAATGACAAAGCGGTGTGCCGGTTCCTACGTGGTCAGATCATGTAGACATAGAGTATACATTAGTATGTTTGAACGTACTAAGTATGTAGGATGCAATGCAACAAGCGGTAGGTATCATAGGCAAAATGCATAATCACAAGCAATAGATGGCATACTCATAATATGACATGTATGAATAATGCTTGAAATAAAGTCATGCTTATATAAAACATAATATGAGTGTAAGAAGTAACCACTATAGTGCGAGCCAAGGCCTACCACCCCCTTGGATAGGTACATGAGGTTCAAACTCCTTCATGACGTTAATGGAGTAAAACCCCTCCCCCCCAATAAGGTTGATGGAGTATAAATCCCCCAATGGATTGATGGAGTACAATCCCCCCAACGTGTTGATGGGTACAAACCCCTGATGGGTACAAATCAAAAACAAGGTTACCCAAGCCTACTACCCCTTGAATTAGGCGATCGAGGTATTAACCCCTCACCAAGGTTACCCGAGCCTACAACCAACCAAGCTAGGCTTGGTCATCCCCAACACTATAGAGATAATATCATACATATACACTCTTTTCATCATTATATACATACATTCCCTTTCATCATCTTTCCACCATCATTCCATCATTATAAAGTCATTAAATTTACATGTATAGGACCATCAATTCCTAAAGAAACCATAATCGGACATTTTATCAAACACTTAGAGGGTGTGTAGTGCTAGTGTAAAATCATGCAATTCAAGAGTGAAATCATGCTGAAAATTCATTGTAAAACCATCAATAGATACTTGGTAACACCCTCAACCAATATACATCAAAGCCTTTCATCAAATCTCAGATAGATGTTAGATTCTTAACCCAAAACAATTTCATAAACTTCAACATAGTGAGTAGTGATTTTCATAATAGTTAAGATCCATTTGTAAATCAACCTTAAATCATGGAAATTAGAGTAAAAGGAAGCTTGGGTATCATGGGTGGAAGGAACCTATGAAAGAAACTCATATACCTTAGATTTCGAGATGAACTTAATGAAGATTGGTGATGGAGAATTGAAGCTTGAGAGGAAATTCTTAGATCCGGAGAGGGTTTTGAGACTTGAATTTAGGAGTAGAATATTTGGGTAGGTGTTTGAATGAGTATTGGGAAATATTTAGAATGATATGAGGGTGAAAAATAGCTAAGTATAGGTGTTTTCACATTTGAGAACACTTAGGCACAAGATTTAAAATGCTTGGACCAAAGTCAAAACTGGACCAAAAACAACACTAGTGCGCGCCCTTGGCGCGTAGCTCCAGGGGCACGAAAAGCTTACTAGAAATTGCATTTTGGAAATTTTGAATTTTGATGCGGTTGCTCTAAAATTGGTATTAGACTCATTTCCTATGCAATTTGACCCCTGAATAAGAATATGAAGAGAAATTTTTGATATCGTGCATGGATTTTAAGATATATAGAAATATTCTGGGCACTTTTGAGGCATATTTTTGGGCACCTTCTGGGGTCGTTACACCCGGACTTTGTATGACTTCATCGGAGCTTGAATTTTCATTTTTGGCAAAATTTGGACCAAATGTCACCTCAAGGGAGACTACACAGTCCGTGTGAGGTCACACGACCTGTGTGGTCTCCAGTGAAGTGATACTTGGCCTTAATTTTGAGTGTGTGGCCTTGGCATGGAGTTTCGGGCTAAGAGGCATCATATTTGGACCCTAAATGGACCATAAGACACTTCACATACTGTGTGGAGGACCTTGTGATGACCTTGAGCTTGAAACATCAACATCAGGAGCAAAGCCTAGTCATGCGGCCACCTTCACGAGCCGGATGATAGTTCACGAGCCATGTGGCCCTTTTCTGAAGCACATTTCATAAAATTTTCTAAGTATGGGATTTAAATCTCAAGATAAGTTCACTTTAAAGCCCTAAATTCAATCTTATTTATATTTCTTAAGGCTATCATGGGCCTTATATATCAAGCCAAGTTCAAAGAAATTCCGTTAGCTAAATTTTACACAAGTGCCGATAGAAGGGTCAACTTTAAATAGTCATATCTTTTAGTGCAAAATGCATTGGATGACCTACAACCTATAAAATAAAAGATCTTTGAATTAGATTTCCAATGCATCTTGTTTCGCCTCATTTGAAGTTTGGATGAAGAAGTTATGCTCTTTTACATAAAATTTGTCTGGGCTAGACAAGAGCCTTTACGGACCATGAAGAGCTTCACGACCTATGAAGCTGGCCATGAGAAGTCCCATTTAAAATTTAAGGGCTACTTTTATTAAGGTAATTTTGATATTTTGGCCCATCATCAAGGCTTTTTAATACCTTTAAACCTCCCCTTTACATTCCTAAACTTCTCCTACACTAATTTAAAACCCTCATTCAAGACTAACTCTTAGTTTCAAAAATCAAATTCTCTCAAGTCTCTCTCAAGAACTTTAGTGGGGATTTTAGCTTTAGAGTCAAGGGAGGGATCATTATTCTTCAAATTTATCCTTAGAATTCTTTCATTAGCATAGGTATGTGGGTTTTATCTTTGGTTCCTTTCAACTAAGGAGAGCCAAAACTTTTTTAGAAAATTTCATGAATTTTAGTTACTTTAAATCGGGGTTTTCAATTGTATTGTTCAATAAATTCAAATAATCCATGGGTAGTACTTATATGATGATTTTAAGTTGATTTAAACTATTATATGATGAATTACATTGGATTTATGAAGTTATGAATATGCATGTCCCTTTTCAAGGCTTGTTTATGCATGGGTGATTATATTATGACTTTAAATGTGAATTTAATTATGTTTCACTTGAATTTCATATTATTAGTGATTTTAGATTGAATGTTAACCACCCATGTTTTCCTCACATAAATCATAGCATTTGCATTCATGAATTTGGATTAATTATGGGATTATGAAATAGGTTAAGATCAATTATGATCTATGATATGATTTTTATAGATATTAGTTATGACAAGTATGTGATCATATCTATGTCTATTGGTTATGGCTCTTGGAGCATTATGGGTGCTTGCACCACTATGAATGTATGAATAAGCTATTCATACGCATAAGTATTATGGTATGAACTACGATTTGGCATTTGAGCCTAAATATGTACTATTATTAATGAGGTTTGATCTTTGGGCCTAAGAATGCATTGAAATGATTTGACAAGACTTACTCCTCCTTGAAAGTATGTATTAGGTATATTATAAGTATTCTTGTGGGATGATATGTCACGGTCAGGGTGGGTACCCTAGGCATAGCCGGCACTCAAGGCTATTCCTAGTCCCTGAGCGAATCACTTAGCTTCGTTGTCATGTCTTACTCAACAACGAAGAATACTCAATTAAAACATTTAAAATAAACCTAGAGATATCATAAATAGTTTTCAAAATAAGTCAGGTCTGAAAGTAAAATACTCAATGATACTCCACTCTAGGTCTATGAAGCCTCTACTTTAATTGTCTAGAAGGTATCATGATAGGTCATGACTATCCAACTTAAAAAATAAAGAACTGAATAAAATAAGAATAAGCTCCTCCGAAAAGTAATGAGGGCTTTCCAACCTTTGGATTTCAGAACTTTGAACCTCAATGGTGCGTCTGCTGAAGTCCTCTATCTCTCGTATCTATATAATGAGATGATGCAGCGCCAAATGACATTAGTACATGGAATATATGGTATGTTAACAGGCTAAAAGTAAACAGAAAGGGCTCAAATCAATCCACAGACTCGACTCAAGGATCACCTCTTCATCTCATAACTGAACTCAAGAAATCATGCATGTTTTTAAGGTTGAAATAATGCTTTAGAAATAGACTCAGCATTTAATGCAACTCAGTTTGAAAATCTGGACATGCTTAATAAAAGTGTTTGCTTGGGAGTTTCTTTAACCGACATACTTTTAACCCACTATTATTTCATGGTAATGTATAACGAATGTGGTATTGTTGCCTTGCCTGTCCTTCACTTGGCATAGAAAAGGACGCGTCAACTTTATCTCAAGGATCCATAATAAATGTCACTTGCGGTACAAGAGTCACCGGAACGAGCCACATGACTATCCTACGCAGGCAATGCAGTTCTGTGAGATTAAGTAGATATATACTCACTCCCTACTCGGTGTTCAATACTCCTCCCAACACTAAAATATGCTCAATTCCTTATTCGACTCATCAATGATCTCACCAGACTCTACTCATCTCAATTATTCAACAATTCAATCAATCAATGCAAGGAATTAAAATTGACTCAAACTCAATATGGTCATTTTGACTCATCAATTTACTCATAATATAGTGCAAGTAAGGTATCATGTATAACCATATAAGTGACATCAATGTGATATACATCTCATGATCAATCATGCTCAAGTTACTTAATTCACATAATCAACTTCAACCTTAATCTCATTATTATGCACAAAATCTCATAAATTGTGCAATGTAAGACTCAAGTTGGCAAGTATAAGATACATGTGTAAATTCCATGCCAATACTCATGTAATATAACAATTTCCTCATGTTATAAAGTAGCAACTCATGACAAATAAAAGAATATAGTATCAAAATAGAAGGAATTTCTCAAAAACCTCAACTCTTTTCAAACCTTGACTCAAGAAATATGAAGGGGCGTGTGAAGAGAAGACTTCACACTTTGGTAAGCCTTACATGCTTAAAAAGTTGATATTACCATCGAAGTTTGATAAACACCTGCTTTCTTGGAGAATATCCTCAATCATGGAAGTTCTTTTAAAGTGAAAGAACTTACAAGGACATTGGTTGCAAGAATTCTCTTTGATTCTTGAATTCTTGGATTAGACTCTTTAGAGTTCTTGATGAAGAACCCTAATTCTTGAAAAAGAAGAATCAAGAAATCCTTTCTTAGGATTCTTGAATTTGTTTTCTTTAAGTCCTAGGTTATGATTTACAGTTCTATTAGAGATTCATGAATAGATGAAGAAATTCGAGTTGGGTAGATTAAAATTTATGAAGAATAATTTACCTTGAGGGTAAATCGTGAAAGCTAACCCTAAATTGATGACTTTCTTGATGATTCTTGAGCATTTATGTTTAGGAATGAAATAGATGGTTTTTAATGATGAAAATTGATATTTTATGAGTTTTGGGAACTTAGATGGACCCCCAAAGGTTTTAAGATAGAAGTACCCTCAGAATAAAAGGAAAACAAATGTCATTAGCTTATACAATAAGGGTCCGTGTTCTATCCGCGATGCATTCTGGGTGCAAACCTTTAGATAGCTTTGCACACCTTCACTAAAATGGTTGTAACTTTCTAATTTGGACTCTAATTAAGGCAAAATTAGATATGTTGGAAAGATAATTAAAAAATCTCCAATTTTATATATTATGGGTCACCTAACTCATTATACTTTAGGAGATATATTCATTAAAAGTTGACCCTTCTATCTACTCATACGAAAACTTAGTCGATAGAGATTCTTTGGACTTGGCTTGATGCAAATCATGACTTATACTCGTTTATTCAAAATAGGAGGGGTTAGGGAATGATCAAAAGTCCCTTCCTATAAAAGAAATAATATTTCACTTTGTGATAACATGTACACATCGCACCTAGGGTGCGGACATGTTTATTTTTGCGAATTTCCACAAAACACGTTCTTTCCAATTTACAAAGGAATTACCATGTGTGAGTCTATGCTCTAGGCGCGTAACACTATTGGCGTGTACTCACACTAGTTTAGGGTTTAATTATGAAAAATTATCTTTTGACTTGGTTGCTCTAAAATTTGATTGAGATCATTTTTCCACTCAATTTTTCTTGCTGATCGCAAATTCGGTCTCAGATTTTCCATTGGAGCTTGGGAAGATGCGTTATGCGCACGATTCCATTCTTGGGGTATTTTAGAAATTTCATGGGGTATTATATTATCTCCCCGTGGGATCATTTGTCCTCGAGTGTTGAGTGGAGATGGACATCAAGGCACGAATAATAATCGAAGGCTCCTCTCAATACTCAATCAATCAATCGAACTCTCAACTCTTTATCGATCTTAACAGTCTCTATTCAGACTCAAGAATATACCTATCAAGGATTTAGTTACTAAAATACTCTAACTTATTGGTGAACATCGACTTAAGAATAGAAAACTCAACTCGTTAGAGGGTTTCATCATCTGCAGCTAATAACTCTCGTCAAGGCCTAAGTTTTACTGCATACTCTTACCATAGTCAAGCTTAACTCAAGGTCACCTTGTGCTACCTCATACGTTAGTCACAGTCCGACAATCTATCCCAAAAAGTTCTCATTTTATACCTTAGACATCCTCACCGAAAGGAACAAAGGGGACATCAGAACTTGAGTAATTCCAATAATTTGAACACCTCGTCAATCAATTGTTTCGAACACAAGAAGGAGGTCATTAACTCTAATCGAGAATCAGACCATCGTGATATGCAAGACTCTATAGACACTCTTGAGTACAACTTCCCACCTTAATTATACTCCCTTTCATGACACTCTACTACTCTCAACTTAGGCCTATAGTTCTTACTCAAATTTCCATCTAACCACATCCCTCTTCCATTTAAGCCTACTTCTAAGCCTTACGGTGCTATCACAGGATGATCATGAAAAGCTAATTATCAATAGTCAACTCTAAACTTTCACGGGGCTTTCATTAAAAGATCAGTATTCTTCTTCACTACTTCACTACTCTTTCTTGAACCCTTATTACCAAGTCTTCACTAGTCTATCATTGATACTCTCCTAACAACAACCACAAATTCAAGCCTATCAATCTATCCACTTCAAGTATACCTTAGAGTTTTCAAGACTACTTAGCACTTCTACCTCTACAATTTAATGAGTTCTAACTCAAAATCACATCAACATACTCTTACATATTTATTGCTCATCATAAGATTTCATCTCTCTCTTTCTTCATATCTCTATCCTTACAAGTTTAACACCAATATCACAATAAAGATATATTCATTCCTCCTTATCTACCTTCACCCTCAGTCTACTACTACCAGCACCACTATTTGGTCCCGAAGGAACTAATTATCTCCTCCTTCGGCAAAAACTCAAACAACTACCTCTCTATGCAAAATAAGCATGAATATCACGAAGAACGCAAATACTCAGTTACTCGAATAGTTATTCTCATGAATAGACTTTGAATATAATGTCTAGAATTTAAACTTTATCTCCAACATTATTATTAGGCACAAATACTATCAAGGACTTACATACTCAAGTATGCAGAGGCTCAAAAGGAATATCAGCTCTAAGATAGGAACACAACTCCATTATCACAATACATGAGTACTCATTCTCTCTCATTACCCATAACTCATCTATTATCATCAATACTTCTATCGAGACTAGAAAGATGGATTACTCAAAGGGATTAGAATAGAGATCATTAGCACGATTTAGTCAAAAAAAATCTTATCTGAGGACATTTATATCGAAGTACAATCTCCCTCGTCTATCAAAACTCACTCTGAGTTCACAGAGCTATATGTAGTGTAAAACTCAAGTCACATCTTGTTTAGCATAGGACTAGAAACTCTTGTATTCATGGGGTAAGATCAAGATTAATGAATGAATTCATCGCTTCTCATCCTTGAAACTCAGGAAGAATGGGAATCAATATGATAAGCGTGGGACTAGCCATAGGTACGACAATCATACACCCGAAGGGAATTGAGTATCACCTCAACTGAAGGGTAAAGATCATATGAGATGAAAAAGAGTTGAAATCTCATCTTGATCATCTCATAACTATCGAAGACTCAAGATCTACTTTGGTTTACCACTTTGTCATCTCCCCCTTAGCTCTCTATGTCCTCTCTCTAAATTTGGCAATCAATTTTCTCTATAGGCTGTAAGCATATACCCCTACTCGGTCAAGGAGTCACTACTCACAAGAGTATCTTAAACTCTAATGTTATGCTATAGTCACATATAAATAGCCAGCCACTCAGACTCTTTTCAATGATATTACTCTTAGCTCCTTCCTGTCTCTATGGAAATCCCTCTATTTGCTATTCTTATGGCGTACATAACCATTTCCCACAACTCTTACAATTTAACCTCCTCTTTTCTAGTGCTTATTCCTTAATTTACTATCTCCATCTAAGGGGTACCTCTACTCTACTCCTAACACAACTTTCCTTGCTAGTCAATATCTCAATTATTGAACACATACTATAACAAGACTCTTAAGTCAAATCTCTAACAAGGACTATCACTATCATCATGCTATCTATCTCTTTACATCACTCCCCAAAATTCCCACTTAGGGATTATTGCTACCATCTGCATCACACACTTCCCTTGTATTATACCAACCTATAACTACTAGGTAACAATTTAGGAATATATTCTCATAGCGAATACCCGATCCGCATTCTCTCTTCACAACTTATATATCATTTACCCATCTAGTATACCTCATCTTGATATCTAGATAAACTCATCACTATATGAATCTTATGATACTCTCACGTTGAAATCATAAACCTAGTTTATGTCTAGTACCTCAGAAGTACTTTGTTTCCCCTATTTAACATCCATATTTCACCCTTGCTAAAAGAATATCAAAATATATCAACATAGACCTATTTCTAGTTTTGAGCATGCTCTAACACATCTGGCACTAACTCTCTCTCTCTCTCTCTCTCATCATGACAATCATAGGCCACTCACAACTCTTTCATCAAACTTAGGGAAATCAACTCAACACCTTTACTTACCTAATAGGTACGTAAATCTAACTATAGGCCTTAATCAGCCATCACTCTTGCTATCTCTTTCCTATCTTTCCATCATCATCCTTCTAACTCTAGGATGATCAAATTCTACTCAGGGTTTATAAGACTTTACATCTCACTCTTAAGTAGTAGAATTAAACTCTTTAGAGACATAAGTTTCTCTCTTATAGGTCACATCAGAAGTAAGTTTTGAAAAGAGATTCTGGGTACATCTAGAGAAAACTAAATTGTACGATTCATATGAGTAGTAGTGTACTCTTTCTAGTCAATAAACTTAGCACACTATTTGGCTTCTCTCAAGCCTGGTGCAATGTCTCTAAAACTCTGTTTACTTTATTGTAGAGTATCTCATCTATAAGAGTTCGAACATTATTCTCTATATCACCTCATGAATGTAGCATAGTCCAAGGATTTAGCGTAATGTATGAATCATCATCAATTTTTTAGGAATTAGCTTTATTATACAATTCAGAATCTAAACGAAGGAAAACTTTTCCTAAATGTCAATAGTCCCTTATTTGTAGAAGTAGGACCCTCGCAACCATAAATAAGTTCCTATAGACATGGCTTCATAGACACCCTAAGACAGTTAAACTCTATGCTCTGATACCAAGTTTGTCATATCCCGGGAGGGTACCATAGGCATAGCTGGCAATGAAGGATTATAGCTAGTCCTAGAGCGAACTACATAGCCTCATTGTTACCTTTTACTCAACAATAGAAGAATACTCAATGAAAACATTTAGAAAAAACCCAAAGATACTATAAATAGTTTTGCAAAATAAGTAAAGTCTGAAAGTAAAATACTCAATGATACTCAACTCTAGGTCTATGATGTCTCTACTCTAATCGTATAGAAGGTACCATGACAAGCCATGGAAAATCATCTCAATAAATAAAGAATTGAATAAAACAATAAGAACAGGCTCCTCCAAAAGCTCACCAACCTCTAGATCTCAAAACTTTGAACCTCAAAAGTGCATCTGCTGAAGTTCTCTATCTCTCATATCTATATCATGAAATGATATAGCGCCAAATGGCATCCGTCCGTGGAATATACGGTATGTCAATGGGCTAAAAGGAAACAGATAAGGCTCAAAGCAATCCACAGACTCAACTCAACGCTCATCTTTTCATCTCATAACTTAACTCAAGGCTCATCTCTTCATCTCATAACTCAACTCAAAAAATCATGTAAGTTTTTAAGTTTGAAATTATGCTTTAGAAATAGACTCAGTATTTAATGCAACTCAGTTTGAATATCAGGATATGCTCAACTCAAGTGTTTACTTAAGAGTTTCTCTAACTAAAATCTCAACCCCACCATTATTTCATGGTGGTGTACAATGAATATAGCATCGTTTTCATGTCCATCCCTAACTTGCCATTGAAAAGGATGTGTAAACTCTATCTCATGGATCAATAACAAATGTCTACTTGTGGGACAAGAGTTATCAGAACGAGCCACATGACTATCCTACACTGGCAATGTAGTTTTTTGAGATTGAGTAGATATATACCCACTCACTGCTCAATGCTCAATACTCTTCCAAAGAATAAAATATGCTCAACTCATAATTCAACTCATCAATCATCTCATCAAACTTTACTCATCTCAATTATTTAACAATTCAATCAATCAATGCAAGGTATTAAACTTGACTCAAACTCAATACAGTCATTTGGACTCATCAATTTACTCATCATATAGTGTAAGTAAGGTATCATTTATAACCATATAGGTGACATCAATGTGATATACATTTTATGATCAATCATGCTAAATTACTCAACTCATGTACTCAACCTCAACCTTAATCTCATTATTATGAATAGAATCTCATACAATGTGCAATGTAAAATTCAAGTATGCAAGTATAAAATACATGTGTAAAATCCATGCCAATACTCATGTAATATAGTAATTTCCTCATGTTATAAAGTAGCACCTCATGACAAATACAAGAATATAGTATCAAAATAGAAGGAATTTCTCAAAAACCTGAAATCTTTTCAAATCTTGACTCAAGAAATATGAAGGGGCGTGTGAAGAGAAGACTTCACACTTGGTAAGCCTTACATACTTAAAAAGTTGATATTACCATGAAAGATTGATGAACACCCGCTTTCTTGGAGAAAATCCTTAATCTTAAAAGTTCTTTTAAAGTTTAAGAACTTGGAAGGACATTGGTTGCAAAAGTTCTTTTTTATTCTTGAATTCTTGACTTAGTCTCTTTAGAGTTCTTGATGAAGAACCCTAATTCTTGAAAAACAAGAATCAAGCAATCTTTTCTTGGGATTCTTAAATTCGTTTTCTTGAAACCCTAGGTTATGATTTAAAATTCTATTAGGGATGCATGAACAAATGAAGAAATTTGGGCTGGATAGATTAAAATTTATGAAAAATAACTTACCTTGATGGTTAATCTTGAAAGCTAATCCTAAATTGATGACTTTCTTGATGATTCTTGAGCATTTATGTTTAGGATTGAAAGAGAGGATTTTAAATTATAAAAATTGACGTTTTATGCTTTTTGGTTCTATAAATAGGCCCCCAATGATTTTAGGATAAAAATACCCTCAAAATAAAAGAAAAAAATGTCATTAGCTTATACAGTAAGGGTCTGTATTCTATCCACGACACTCTCTAGGTATGGACCTTTAGACAGCTCTACACTCCCTCGCTAAAATAGTCGTAACTTTCTACTACGGACTCTGATTAAGGCAAAACTAAATGTGTCAGAAAGCTCATTCAAATATCTTTCGTTTGACATATTATAGATCACCTAACTCATTATACTTTTTGGCTCGACCATAACTTATAACAGTTTCACCCGGATGATTCACTACTTTAATGAATGCACAGATAAGGCCCTCATTAAAGCGAATATGGTCATTTCAAGTTGACCCTTCTATCTACTTATACGAAAACTTAGTCAGTAGAGATTCTTTGGACTTGGCTTGATATAGAAGATCTCTTTTGCTTGTTTATCAGACTTAGGAAGGATTGTGAAATGATCAAAAGGCCCTTCCCATAAAAGAAATAAGATTCCATTCTGTGAAACCATGTTCGTGTCGTGTCTAGTGCGCGAACATGTGTATTTTTGTGAATTTCCTCAAAACACGTTCTTTCTAATTTACTATGGAAATTACTAAGTGAAAATATATCTCCCAGGTGCATCGCACCCTGGGTGCACACTCACACTTATTTGGGTTTTAATTACAAAAAAATTATTTTTTCACTCGATCGCTCTAAAATTCAACCGAGACTATTTTCCTACTCAAATTTTTGTGCTGATCACAAACCTGGTTTTAGATCTTCCATTGGAGTTTGGGAAGATGTGTTATGCATATTGTTCCATTCTAGATATATTTCAGAAACTTCATGAGGTATTATAGATGACTTAACACCGATAGATTGAGGGGGTACTCTCTTTCCTTGAACTATATGCCTAACATAGGTTATCTAAAATCCTATCTAAAATGGGATGTTCCTGTAAGGAAGATTGCTTCTTATGAATTGGGATGGGTTCCTGTAAGATGAAGTATAATGTGATATGATATGCTATATGTGGAAATCCTATCCAAAATGGGATATGTTCCCATAAGGAAGGTTGCTTCATACGAAATGGGATGTGTTCCTATAAGGTGAACTATGGTTTACCTTTATACAAAATGGGATGTGTTCCTGTAATGTGAAGTATGATTTACCTTTGGCAAGTAGACCAAGTATGATTTACCTTTGCCAAGTAGACCACCTCTTTACCGATGAGGGGATTTCATCAGGATTCTATGTAATAGCTCACTTGGTCTTACTCATGTTGGTTGAGGTCACATCCTTACTATATATGAGTATCTACAACTCATGCATCATAAATTCCATAGCATCTTATTATAATACATTCCTTGCTATATATAGCTCTTTATATATTATGTGTCCTTGCCATCTAACATTGAATACAAGTTTGCTAAATCTCATGTATTGCACCCTACATACTTAGTACATTCAAATATACTAATGCATACTTTTACCTACATGATCTCACCATGTAGGGACGGAGATTACTATCATCCACCATTCGATGACTAGATAGGATTTAAGATATTTGTTGGGTTAAGTTCTATCTTCCAAGGATAAGCCACCATTATTCTACCTTATGTTGTTCTAGTTTTCATTTTTACTTTGAGGTGAGTGTGGGACATGTCTTGGCCCCCATACCATCTTATATCTAGAGGCATTATTGCATATTTTGTAGACTCTTATCGGATTTATGTGTTATGTGTTGTATTTAGAGCTTATGGTTATGGATATCTTTTGGATATAACTATAATAGATTTTTTATGAGGATTATGATATGTATATATGTTTGATATTAAAATGTGTAATATTCTAAGTCCTAAATTGCCCCCATAGAGTGAGTCATACTTATCGGCCCTTAGTCTTTATATGCTATGTGTTATGTGAATCCATGTTAACCCCTTTCCATATGATATCCCCATAGCCTGAGTCCAACTTTTCCATCCCTTAGAACTATGTGTTTACTTTTTGAATACACTTTTGAACCGATGATGTGAATTTGGATACTTTAAGGCTTGTTTGGGAATTCTCGGGTTCCTATTCTCCATATCACTCCTAGACCCTAGGTACAGGTCGTGACATCAACTATCCCATTAAAATTCAAGAATCTCAAGAACTTGTTTTGGATTTCAAGAACCCAATTCAACCCTCAAGTTGTTCTCAAGTACTTCAAGAAAAATCCAAGGTTAAGGTATGTGGGTCTTCATCCATGGGTCCTTTAACCCATGGAGCCCCAAACCTATTTTTATCAAATTTTTTGATTCTAATGACTAATTCTTTATGGATATTTTCTAATATAACTCCATTACATGAAAAATATTGTAATTTTATTGATTCTTGATTTATTGGTGCATGGGCTCCTACTAATGATTGAGATTATGATATGCTTATTACATTAAAGCTTTGTAAGATATGGCCTCTTGAAAGACTTGAAGATATTATGAATTTTGAAATAGTTTTCATGACACCCAAATTAGTGTTTTGCAAGTATGTTGGTGAGTAGTTTGAAATGACTTTAAGTCACCCCTTTCATATTCCTTACTCTTGAATTCTATGAGTTTAAGCTTAAACGCATACACGTACCATGTTTGGACTAAGTTATCTAGAAAATCTCTTATGTGATGAAGGCTTTATGGTAACACATGTGACTTATGAATATTGTTAATGTGAAAGGGAAATTAAGCATGCTATAAGTTCATGAGAATGTTATAAATGTTATGAATGATATGAAGCCGTTTGTTTGATATTATGATGTGATGGTTTGATGAGCTAGTTTATTATCTTCAAAGCTACAAATATTGTGATACCATAAAATACTCTGAAGTTGAGGATTGTATGAGATGAATTTCATGTTTTTATGTCCATGTTTTTGAAAGATGATATATACGATTGTGATAGGTTATTTAAGAATAATTTAAATTGATAATATTCACTATATGCCTTGAAGTATGATGTCTAATTATGAGAAATGAAAGCTTACGAGACAATTGATGTTTATTATTGACCTATAAAATGTTTCTTATGAATGAATGATAGCAGAGGATCTCCCATCTATTTAATGAATGAATGTATTATGGTGGAGGATCTCCCACCTAAGGAATGACTAAGGAGCTATCTTATAACTTTGACTTTATGATATCAATGCGTTGGCGATTGGAAAAGTTTCCCTCCCATATACTTGGAGTGATTTTATGATATGATACTATGACCTATAATTTTCCTACACTTGCAAGAGACTACCTAGCATCGAGTGGACTAGAGGTGATTACCCATGTCCTAAAACTATGTGCCACCATAGATAAAGGGGTTAGAGGTGATTACCTATTCCCTAAGAGGTGAGCACCCTAAATATGAGGGCTTGAGGCAAGTACCCAAGTCGAAGAACTAGAGGTGAGTACCTGGTTCACATGAGACTTAGTAGATCCACTTAGACCCTAGGAGGTTCACCTTGGCAAGTGACTTCCCCCTTTCTTCCAGTATAGGGGAAACATCGGGATTCCATGGATTAGCTCATATGGTTTATGTCTATTATGGTCTCTCTCACTATCTTTTATGAAGTCCCCAAACCTTTATGGTATATGTCACTCTTGATCTATGGTTTTCTTATATATGGTCATGTTCCCATTATGTGCCCAAGATATTCTTTTATGATGATTATGATGGTTTATTTATGTTATGTCCAAAGGTTATTTGAAGTTCTTATGATTCATTGTTTCACAAGTTCAAATGGTATTTTTCCCTAAAGGTACATGATGATGTCTACAAGTGTTTAAGGTGGTCTCCATTATAATTACCGATGTTCCTTGTATAATAAAATAGTCTTTTATGTAAAGTAATGTATTGTTCACCTAAGAATATCAATACTTGAATTATGTAAGACATCGTGTATTTCTTATAAATTTAAGTTTATGTATATTATCATGCATTCAAGTAAGGGTAAGTTCTTTACTTCTTATGTGCACTATTCCATATTCTATGATAAGAGTAAAATGTGTAAATCTAGAGATGGAGTCCTCAGGTACTAAGGCTGCTTATGTGTGCCAGGCATTGGAGAATTCCATCCAAAGATTTTTTCTGAGGCCTATTATTCCAGATATTCAACTCACCCTAGAACAACAAAAATATATCGGAACCTTTGACAAATCTATTGGTGGAATGGCACAAAAGAAGATATTGCAGAGATGGTAGCCTAGTGTCCCAACTGCCAGCAAGTTAAAGCAAAACATCAGAGACCTGGAGGACTCACTCAATATATTAAGCTTCCACTATGAAAATGGGACATGCTAAATACAAACTTCATCACTGGTTTGACTCGTACTTTACGCATGTATAATTTTATTTGGGTAATCATTGATAGGCTGACAAAATCTTCTCATTTTTTGTCAGCAAGAACGATATATTCAATGGAGGATTATGCTAAGCTTTACATTCAAGAGATTGTTCGCCTTCATGGAGTTTTATTATCTATTATCTATTATCGAGTGGCTCAATTTATAGCACACTTTTGGAAGTCTTTTCATAAGGGTCTGGGCACTAAGGTAAATCTCAGCGCCACTTTTAATCCGCAAACTGATGGGCAGGTAGAGCATACCATCCAGACCGTTAAGGACATGTTATATTCCTGTGTGCTAGACTTTAAAGAAAGTTGGTATGATCATCTACCTTTTATTGAGTTTGGTTATAATAACAACTTCCAAGCTAGTATTCAAATGGTGCTTTATGAAGCACTATACGAGCGAAGATGCAGGTTATCGATCAGCTAGTTTGACTCAGGGAGCCAAAGCTGCTAGGCCCTAATCTGGTTCAGCAAGCAATAGACAAAGTAAAACTTATTACATATTGATTGCGAACAACCCAAAGTCAGCAGAATTCTTATACAGATATTCGACTACAAGGCTTAGAGTCTGATGTAGAAGATTGGATTTTCTTGAAAGTATCACCTATGAAGGGTATCATGCAATTTGGGAGGAAAGGGAAGCTCAGTCCTAGGTATGTTGGACCATACAAGATTATTTGAAAAATTGGAAAGGTGGCATACGAGCTTGATATGCCTTCAGAATTAGGGGTAGTCCATGCAGTATTTCATGTACCTATGTTGCGAAAGTGCATAGGGGATCCTTCATTTTTTACTCACATTGAGGACATTCATATTACTGAAGACTTGTCTTATGATGAGGTGCCAGTGGCTATTTTAGGTCTACAAGTGAAAAAGCTTCAAAATAAAAAAAGTGATCTCTATGAAGGTATTGTGGCAGAACAATAATATTATGGAAATAACTTGAGAAGCGGAAGAGGAAATAGTGACTAAGCACCCTCAACTATTTACAAATTAAGGGGAGTTACATTTTAAAAATTGGCAGTCATCTTTTTATAGTAACTTAAATTTTAAATGAGTTGGGAGTGTAATTTATATGTTTTGTCGTGAGATAGCTATAAAAGCTTAGTAGTTAGAATTTTTAGAAGTTGACTTATGAATTGGAGGGGAAAAAGGTATGTACTCAAAAGTCACATTTTAGGAGATAATAATGCAACCATGGGGCTATCTTGATACATTCGTAAACAAATGTTCTTAATGGGGAGAGACTGTGAGACCCCGTGTTTCTCATTGTCCATCATATATATATAAGGGTGACATATTATATAAGACATATATGACTTTGGATAGAGCCTAAGGATAATAAGGCTTTCAATAGGTGGTAATATCAAAGACCTAAAGTTTTACGCCAAAGGAAAACCCTAAATACAAATTCGAGATTAAAGAGATGGCCCGAGTGGCACCTCAATTTTTTCGAAAAGTTTAAATTAGGTTGCACTATTCGGATGAGAATAAAAGTGTTTAATTTGCTAATAATATATTTTTAAAGGTTATTTTAATAGAAAAATATTTTAAGTTTTGGAATCAAGAAAGTTTCAAGATAAAGGTTGGGCAAAGTTGCCGTAAGTTTCTTTTAGAAATCCTTCTTAAATTTGGGTCAAATGCATCAGGCCATATCTCCCAAAATATAAGGAGTTAGAAGTTTCTGACCTGTCAAATTGAATATCTATGAGTCTAGTTTGCAATGCACAAAACCATGAATTAATCCAACTTTGAAATAAAAATTATGACAGTTTTACCATGACTGTCCGAGCAAGAAACTAGGTCAAGATCTAGGTCGGGCTAAGTCCACCTAGATGTCAGCTAATTTGAGTTTTTTAAAGCTCAAAATAGTCCCATTTCATCCCAAACAGTTTAAAAAGTAAATAAAAATCTCTCTCAAGGTATCTAACTGATTTATTTTAGTTTTTTGTGTTTTACTATTAAAATTTGTCCCTTGTCTAGAAATATGTGTCTTACGCGTTGCAATTATTTTCCCCTCCTAATACCCATATTTGGGGGTATTTTTTTAACTATAAAAAGTGGTATTCTCTCTGGTTATTCTTGGTTTGCATCTAATCTGTTCATGTGATAATCTTTGGGCTATCTTACAATCATCTTTATAAAGTTTTATGGATGTTTTCTCGTGTAAATACTATATGGAAAATTTGCCATTAATGCTCAATTATGGACTGTCTATAGGTGGTTATAAGTTGTGGACATATACTTTGCGAAGCTTAGGACGTAAGGGAGAACTTTCATATAGAAACTTTGGGCAATTGGACGTCCATTGGAAAGGTATGTTAAGGCTAAGCTCTGTCCCTTTTTAGCACATAATCCGAGACGTTCCCAAAATATCAAATGTGATATTTTACTATTCTATTGCTAGAAAGACCTTCTATAAAAGGCATTGGGATTTTAATTGAACTATTTTCATGATGGTATTAGGTTGATATTCCATTAATTTGCTTAAGTTGGATATTCAATACCTATATATCGATTTACTGGCTTTCCTGACTACCTATCCATATGTGAGGTGTTTTTCTTTTTTGATGTGGTGTCATTAAAAGTAATGGTAGATCACGAGGGTAATGTAGTATTCACAATCAGTCCTTCTTTCTTATTAAAACTATATTTGAAGAACTTAGCAAGTAACATGTTAATTTTTAATAATCTCCGGTGTAATGCTCCTATTTAAACTACTAAGGCACTTGATTTCTTTTAAGTAATTTCTTTTACTAATTGATATGGAACCAAGTATAAGCATTATGTGAAGCAACTTTATGAACATTTTTAGAGTTAAGGCTTCATTCTAAATGTTGAGTTAAGTTGTCAAACTTATTCAAAAGACTATAAGATTCGAGAAATCATGTATATTTGCTACGACAATGATGATAATGCTATGAGAATAAGTTTACACATGAGCCAACATCGGATAAATTCACATTATGGAGTACTATGTATATTTAACATTTATACCATACATTCACATTATGCATGAACTTCGAGCTATAATCGAAGGTATGGGGCCTATTTGCCCAAAT